>CAUYUJ010006384.1:0-54011 GCA_963575745.1 Prorocentrum cordatum
CATGTCCACGTCAGAGCGGACGACACCTGGCGCACGGTCATGGTACCAGCGGACATGGGGCCTCAGTGGATCGAGCGCCATGCCGAGGACGCTCGCCTTCCCGCCGAGGTTGTCCGCACTACAGGCCAATCCTGGTTTGCCGACGTCTGGCCCTTGTGGGACCGCCCCCGACCTCACCCAGACGACCCAGGCACAAACGAGCATGCGCTCCCGCCCCTACCAGGACGCTGGTCTTGCCAGTGCCGATTCCAATGTTGTCAGTACTGTGCGGCTCGCCGCAACACACAGCTCGGCACCTCGGGCCAACCAACGTGCCCAGACTGTGCCCGCAGCGGACTGCGTGTACTTATGGACTGGTCCACGGACTACTCTTGCAACAGTTGGACGTGTGCTTACAGCACCGACAACAGGGACTCCGACACATGCTGCCTGTCCAGCAGGTGCCCCCATCCGCCCAGTCCACACAGCCTGCTCGACGTCCGTGCCACGGGGATGCCGCCGCACATCCTTGCCCGCCAATACGGCAACGCGCCAGCCCACCACGACCTCAAGGAACCCCCCCGAGCGCCTTCAGGCCCCGGGGGGGAGTCTCCACAACCAGGCCAAGCAGGTTACCAGGGTCAATGGTACTTTCCACCGAGGCCGCGGCGCGTCCCCAGGCAGGGACTGCCTGACGGCACGACGCGGCCACCTGGGTTCACAGGAACGGGGATGCCCGAAGAACCGTCCCCCGACCAACCTCTCTGGAGGGACGGCTACGTGCTCTTCGGCCCCCACCAGGCCCTCAAGGAGGAATTCACCTTCAACAAGACGGTCCGCCGACCCTACTCCCTAGCCATCACCAACATGTACAGGGACCGTGTCACGGTCAGGACCGTCTGCGAGTCGATCGCCGAGCGCATCCCCACTACCCGCACCCGCTGGCGAGATGTGGTACTGTACTGGGACGCCGAGGGTGGTCCTGGGCCTCAAGCTCTCGACTATGACATGCGACTCTGCGACGCCATGGTGAGCCGAGCCACGACCGAAGCCGAGCTAAACCACGACCGCAGCAACCGTGGTAGTTTCTGTCTCTATGGACCAGCGCACCAGCGAGCTGTAAACATCACGGCGATCTCCGAGCCGCAGAACATCGACTACACGGAGCATGTGCGGCGATACTCACCCGTAGGGGAGACCTACCCAGACCACGCCTTCGTGCACGTCTATCGGGGCTGGCAGCGGCCTGGCGTGCCCACCATCCGCCCCCTCTCGAGAGCCGACCAGCAGCGATACCAACAGCGCCAGCAGCGCATGCAGCAGCGCGACCAACGCGACGCAGGACAGCCGAGCACGCCACGCTACCGCTCTCCCGCGCGCGTCCCGACAGGCGGCAACACGGCCTACGGCGGGGCCGCCGCCTACCACCGCGGCCCCATTGGCGCCAGGCCCGCGGCGGCTGGAGCAGCTGCCTCCAGCTACGGCCATGCCCCTCACGCCAGGGTGCGCCCAGCGGTCATCGGCCACCCGCGTGCACTCGTGCAGCCCCCCCCCACGGGCCACTTCACCCGTGCCTGGGTCCACGCGCGCCTGGGGCCATTACCCAGGCCGCCATGACGGCACCCCCAGCAACCAGCCCGCAGTAGTAACCCCTGCGGCTTCAGCCCAGGGGGCTGCAACAAACCGTGGCAGGACAGGGCGCCCTGAAGGATGGCGGGATGCGAACGTGCGTGCTTGGCAACCGCGCCAGCACACGCCCCCGCCAAACGTGGCTGCAGCGCTGCGCCCTGCCCAGGCAAAACCTGCCCCACCTGAGCGGGAGAGGCAGCCGCTCGTCCCGCTCGTCCTCACGTACACCCAGGCGCATCACAGCGCCTCCCCGCGGCACAGCGAGGGAAGCGCCCATCACGTCAGCCCCCGCCCCGACGTTGTCGACCCTCACCAGGCCACAGCCACGGCGGAGGGCGGCACAAGCGGTTCCCGCCAACCCAGCCCATCACCCTGCGCGGCGCCGATCCGCTCCCCGAGCAGGGCGGACTCCGAGCGCGCTAACGCCCAAGCGACCTCGCCACGCGACCGCCACACGGGCGGGCGCGTCCAGCGCAGCAGGTCCTGCAGCCGCCACAGCTCACGCAAGGCCCCTGGGAGCTCCACGAGCTCGCCGCCTCGCGAGGCTCAGGCCGATGGCCGACCCCCCGAAGTGGTGCCACGTTTCGGTGCCAGCGCCATCGAACCTGGCCAGGTCGACCTCGAGCCGACGCCGTCCACGGACCACGAGCTGCCGCTGCCCACCCGCGTGGTCGTCCCCATTGACGAGGCGCCGACCTTCGACCCGTTCAAGAACAAGTACCGCGTCAAGGACCTTGCGGCGGGTTTCGGCGGCGGCTCACCGCTCTCACCTCAGAGTCGGGGCGGAGCCCCCGCCACCTCAGCCGCTGCCGCGGCAGCGGTGGCCCCGCGTGGAGTCAGCCCTGTCCGCAACACGGGCCTCACGGCAGCGGGCATGGACGAGGCCCAGCGCCAGGCCACCGACCGCGCTGCTCGAGCTGTTCCACCAGATGCTGCTCATCACGGTACTGACGGGGCGGGCGCGCCGCCGCAGGACGGACCAGCGGTGACGCGTGCGCAGTATATGCGCGTGCGTTGTGCCGCTGCCGCGCCGAGCCGCCGCCGCTGGTTCGCTGTGGTTTTTGTGTTTGGCAGGACGGATCGAGGAGTCGCCTCCCTCTCCCTCTGCTGCCGTCTCGCCTCTCCTCCCCTTGTCCCCTATGGTACAGGAGTTAGGAGGATTTTTCGAGGCAGTTTTACTGATGTTTATGAACCCCCCTGGCGCAGTGCCGACCATGTCTCGCCTATGCTTCTGGCCTGACGGCGGCTTCAGCCCCGGTCAAGCCAATCCATAGGAACGCCATGAGCTCCTACTGTGGCCAAGCCTGCTACCTGGGGGAGAGTCAGGCTGACCTACACCGTGCAGGGCGTGCTAACCCCAGCTCCACCGATGGAGATGGGCCAGGTCGCTCCATACACCTCGTCAGCCTAAACATCACCAGTCTCCCAGCGAACTGGCTAACCATCACCGCTCTTGGTGTCGACCACAACGCCGCAGTCATAGCACTGCAGGAGACCCGACATGCCAAGCCGACCAGACAAGCCATCGCTACCAGCGCCGCCAATCCACACCACGGGGGGTACCACGCCAGTCTGGGACCTGACCTGGATCTGGCGCGAGCCCAGCGCAGAGCTGCCCACGGCGGCACAGACCACACCGTCGTGGGCAACACTGGCGCCTCGGGAGGGGTCGCCATCCTCTCTAAGGATGCCATCGTCGACTCCACTGTCGACGACACTGCGCCCTGTATCGTCAACCTCAAGGCCAAGAAAAGATGGCACGAGGCCTTCCTCCCGCTCTGCACTCAGCACCGCCGCAGGCGGCGACGAAACAACCACGGGCCCGCTGGGATCTACATAGCGAGCCTCTACGGGGTAGCTGGAGGAGACAGCACAGACCTGTTTCGACTCGCTGACTGTGCCGCCGCAAGGGTCGGTCGGCTCAGCCCCGTATTTCATCTGCATGGACGCCAACACGAACATCGACGACAATCCACACCTGCTGCACATGATGCAGCACGGATGGTTTAACGTCGCTGAGGGCACACCAGACCACACCATGCACACTTACGGCAATATCCCTGACTGGGACCGCGTCACCAAGTGCCCCCGCACTTCGCGCATCGATTATATCATCGCCAACCCAGCGGCGCGATCCCTTGTCACCGACTTCTGCTATCTGCGCGACTTGCCAGCGAAGTCCCATGTGGGCCTGCAGGTCACGCTCGACCTCAGTCGCCTCGACCATACGGCCCGACGCTTTCTTGCCCCCACGCCCTACCCCCCCAACGATGGAGCTCACGAGGGCCACGAACTGCAGGCATTAGGGACCCTCATCGCTGGGCGATACCAGGACCGCATGGAGCAGGCCGACACACGCGACGATGTGGAACGCATGTTCGCCTTGGCTAACGAGGCCAGCCATGAGTACCATCTCACCCGTCTGCGCGACCTGCCACCTCCACCGCCAGACCACCCAAAAAAGAAGGCCCCCACCATGCACGGGCGCACGCCCACGTTCGTGGAGCGACCCGTTGTGCCCCGCGCTTTTCCCACCTACGGTGCATCCACGATACACATAAACCGCCTGCGCAAGCTCCATCGGCAACTTTGTGAGCTTCGCTTCATCGGACAGCACCACCATCTCGACTGCCGTGCCATCCCGCCGTACCTGGCGCAGCGCATCGACTGCACGTGGACCGCGGCCCGCCTCCTCTGTCACAAGCTGCGCCCCACGGTTCTCCTAGCCTTTCCCGAGGCCTGGACCCCCGACGAGCCAGCACCCCACGGAGAGCATCTTGACTGTCTGATCCAAAACCTCGACTCAGAGCTGGCGCGACGTGCAAACCGCGCCAAAGCTGAACGCATCAAGATATGGGCTGACGGCGTCCGCGAGCCAAGCGGGCGAAAGGCGGCCATATACGCACGGGCTGCTGACAGCTCGCCCACGGCGTATCTCCGCACGCCTACCACTCCCGACGATACGCAACTCCACTGCGACACCAACGCCTTCAAACCTGACAAAGCTAGCACGGACGATAGTGACGCCGACACCGAAGCTGGCGGCTTCAGCCCTAGCGACGGTAGTTCGCCCGATACGGACAACGACGAAGGCCACACTTGTGAACCACCACCTGCACAGGTCCCCGACATTCTCCCTGCCAACGCCATTGTTGCTAACACCAAAGACATGCTTAAGCTCATGGTCGACACCTGGGAGCCCATCTTGGGCAGGTACCGCGCCCGTGCGGGGCATGACGCCGAAGCCATGCCGACGTGGGCTGACTTCTACGACGAGTACCGACAAGAGCTGCCTACGCCATCACCAGCGACCCCTTTCTACCTCACCGACGACCAACTCATCCACTTTATTCGCACCCGTTCACCGTGCCGTGCGGGGGGACTTGACGGCTGGACAACTAAGGAGGCTAAGGAGTTACCCGACGACATCCTTCGCCTCTTCGCCAGCGTCTTACGCGCTATGCAACGCACTGGCACCATCCCAGAACGCCTCCTTCATGTGCCAAACCCGTGCCTTCGAAAAGGCCGAGGCGAACTCCCAACGGACCAACGACTTCTCTCGGTGCTTTCCGTCTGGATGTATGCGTGGGAAGCGCCAGCTTACCGCAGCCTCACGGATTGGCGGAAAGGATGGACCCACGCCACGAGCTTTGGCGCTGTTCCCAAAGAAGCTACCATTGGGGACGTCAGCACCTCTCTCGCCCTGCGCATCGAGCACGCCAGGGCTTTACTCCTGCCCTTAGCTGGGGCTGCCCTTGACCGACAGAAGTGTTTCGACTACCTCATCACGGACATCTGCCTTAACCTTGCGCTTCACGCGGGGTGCCCCCAAGACATCGTCACTGTCCGCAGAAACTTCTACAGTCGCCACAAACGCTACATCCGCATGAACGGAGCGTACTCTAAGGAATTGGTCAGGACCAATGGTCACCTCCAGGGAAGCTCATGGTCCCTGGACGACATCAAGCTGCTCATGTGTGTGTGGACAAAGAGACAGCATCGATACGTTCCGCGATCACTCAGCACCACTTTTGTTGACGACAGCAACTCCACTACCCACACCGCGTCTGAGTTGCAGAAATCTCTTGACGAAACCGCCAAGTTTGATCGATTCTCAGGTCAACGCATTCACCCTGGCAAAGTGGCGGGGTGGGCCCTCACCGACGAGCTTCACGCCGCCGTTGCCCAGCTCACTCTGGCGGAACGGCCCTTACGCGTGGTCGACTCCTTCAAGCTCGTCGGGAGTTACATCAATGTCGAGGCAGCGCCGGCTCCAGCCGCGCTGAACCTCACGGCCACCGCTGACGCCCGTGTACGGAGGGCGACCAGTCGCCTGCCGCGCATCGGCAAGCTCCCATCGCCGATGCTTATCAAGGCGCGGCACGCCCGGTCCCTTGCTGCCAGCGTCTGTACCACGGGCACCGACATTCAAGCCCCATCAGGCCCCGCCAAAACTGCCTACAACCACGCCCTCAAGGCGGCTATCCGCCCCAAGGGGAACAAGTGGGTTGAGTTTTGGACTCTCATGGCCGTGTGCGTCCCAGGACACGCCCTGGAGATTGACGCAATCACGCAGCGTGAAGCTTTCCTGTGCCTGCGGCGACAGGTTAACCGCGACGTTACGCTCTGCGGTCTCGTCAGGGATCTCCAACGCCACGTCCAGACCCTGTTTGGTGGAGGACCTGTCGGACGACTCGTCCAGTCGCTCCAGCAGCTCCGTTGGACCTGGCCCACATTTGGCACCATGTACGACGACTGGGGCTGCCAGATCAGCTGGCTGAACTTACCCCAAAACGCTTTCCTTCACATGCTGCGGGCCTCACAACGCAGAGCCTTTCTGAGGAGGATCAAGCCACGGCGTCACGACCTTGGATACCTTGCCTCTGTCAGACAGGGCCTCGACCTCTTCGCCAGCACGTGGCTCGCCCGAACGAAAGGAGCAGCCAAATGCACTGCCTGGCAGCTGGCGCTCCTCCTGAACTACCTGTCGGGCGGGGACCACACCCAACAGCGACGATCCCGATCAAACACGTCTGCTGACCCCAGCCCCATCTGCCGATACTGCGACGAGGAAGAGGAAACTCAGGAGCACACTGTCCGCGACTGCAAGTGCTGGGCCCGAGAAAGACTCCCTCTCACCGCCCTCATCAGTGACGAGCAGTGGGCCCGTCTCCCGCCGCACACAAGACACTGTGGGCTCTTCGATGAAGACCCAGCCCTCCTCGACCTGCAGGCCGACCTCGCGAGGGACCCGCTACCTCAGCCCATACCGCGGCCCCCACCTGAGGGAGATCCTGCGGCTTCAGCCCAGGACTCCTACACCACCTACCTTGACCACGACACTGGTTGGACATGGGTCTACGCTGCCACGGACGGTGCATGCACCAACCAAGCCATCCCATTGCTAGCACGAGCGGGCTACGGCGTCTACTACGGCATCGACCACCGCATGAACTACAGTGCACGCGTTCACGGCATTACGCAAAACGCCCAGCTTGCGGAGACCCTCGCCATTGTCCACCTCACGGCATGTGCTGAACGGCCCGTACACGTTTTCGTGGACAACCAGGCGGTGGTCGATGGGTTTCAAAGTATCATCGACGGACACTCAGCACCACAGGGCACGCACGTGGAGCTCTGGAAAAAAGATCCACCGATGCGTCATGGCCAAGCCCAACATGTTCCGCGTCGAGAAAATCGCAAGCCACCTGGGAGACATGGGCATCGACCTCGGGCTCATCGGGCCCATTGCGGAGGAGTTCAATCGTCAGGCTGACGCCCTCGCCACAACGGCGGCACGTACTCACAACCTTCCAGACGACATTGTCGAAGCTGCCAAAACACGACATCGCCAAGCGACCGTGCTTCATGGGGTCGCTGTCGCCATCTACGAGCGTAGACACCGCACACTCCCGCTCCCACACCGCAGGGCTGGGTTTACAGCTGCGGAACTCAACAAAATGGAACCAAACCCCCTGCTGTCGGACCAGGCACCACCCGCGGCTGGACCAGACATCCCACAGAACCCGGACGAGCTCTGGGCCGAGGCCCAACGGGCGATATTCGACGAACAGGAGGACGACCCGTTCGGCTTCGGCGGGGGACTGGACTTCCTAGGCGACGGGCCAGCCAGCGCCAACCCTGCCCCGTCGGGCATCCGCACGTCGCCCTCGACTCAGCCACCGAGAGCGGCATCGCACCCACATGACAACGCAGCTCACCTCCAAGACGCTGACGAACAGGAGGACGACCCGTTCAGCTTCGATGGGGGATCAGACGCTTTGGATGACGGCCCAGTCAGCGACAACCCTGCCCCGTCGGGCAATCCCTCGACGCCTACAGCGACTCTGGCTCCGAGAGCGACATCGCCCCCATATGATGTTATCGGTCACCGCCAAGACGCCGACGACGACCTGGGTGACCCCCGCGGACTGAGTGGCATAGACGACGCACCGCCGACACCCCATGCTGCCGACCATGCCGCCCTACCGAGACGCCAACCTACTACGCGGCTGACCTCAGAGCCTTTGCACGGCATCTTGATTGGTCCCACCGCGCAAGCCACTCCGCCCCCCCACCAGCGGCAGCCCGCGGGGGCGGCTTCAGCCCCCCCGCAGGGCACTGAACCTGACAGGCCCTCGCACCCCGTTCATGCTTCCATCGTGGCTGAGCGGGAGGATGCGGCTCTCCCGACCTCTCGGGGCGTTGCCCTAGCGGCTCCAGCCCTGGGGCCGCGCGTTCCCTGCCAGTCACCTTCTAAGGGTGACGGACGACAGCATGCAGGGTGCCGTACTACGCTTGTCCACCATTTGGATAGGCGTACCGAGGACCTCGCCCCTGTCACGCGGCCCGCGGCCGCTGGCACTGAGCAGCCACCCCTCACCGACCGCGAAACCGAGCTGTCCCAGGCTATGGCCGCTCTCCAGCAGAGGTGTGTTGCTCTCGCCGCGGACCTCGCCGCCGCCCAAGCTCGCCAAGGCCCTCTACTCCAGCGCCTCCACAGCGCCGGGCGAGCCTTCGCCGAGCTGCTTACGCCCTCGCCCGATGGTGCCGTGCCGTCACTCACCATCCAAGCTATGCTGTCATCGTTCCGCGGCGCTCCACCTGGTGCCCCGCGCTAATCTCCTCCTTTCTGCCTGCCCGTGAGTACGCGTGGCTCCGCGTCCACGGTGTCAGGGCGTGGGGGCGGGGGGTGCCCCGTCACTGCGCGCCGCTTTGCGGCCAAGCGCCCAACTGGCGGTCTGCCAAGCCGCCTAGCCACGTGTCTGCACGTCGCCTTTCTTGTTGGGGCCTCTTTCTTCACGCGGTCTGACAGGTGAGATCATCACCGTCTGTCCGCCGTCTGTTGCGTCTGTCGCACTGCGCCGGGGGAGGGGTTTTTGTTGCCCGCCCTCGTATCTAAAGGCTGCACCGCCGCAAATAGTGTTTTGCGAGTTGTCGCACCGCAGTGCGCCTCGCGGACGGACCCTGGTCCGCCTACTTGTCCGCTCTCTCTCTCTCTCTCTCTCTCTCTCTCTCTCTCTCTCTCTCTCTCTCTCTCTCTCTTTCTCTCTCTCTCTCTCTCTCTCTTCTCTTTCTCTCTCTCTCTCTCTCTCTCTTTCCCACCCGAGAGCTTTATTATCTTCCACATCCTACTCTTCCTCTCCATCCTGTATGTGTGCTTACATGCTGCCACACGTCGGTCTCCTCCGCTGCCGTTCGTTCTCAGGCATCTTCGATGCGAGTTGGACCCAAAGTGTGCTCACAGTCCAGCCCGTGACACTGCCCTCCGTTTGGAGGGTTCGAGCTTGCCAGCGATATCAGTACTCAAGGCAGTGGTGGTCGCAAACAGGGACTCTCTCATATCTTGGTTCGACACGGCCCACTCAGGGCGACGGGGAGCCAGGGATCGCGCGCTTCATAGTGTACGCTACGTGTGTGAGCCCGACGCGTGTATCAAGCAAGTTGTTCTTCTTCGTCTTCTTCTAGCACGTGCCCCTCTTTATCCATGCCTCATTCAGTCCTTCACATCTTGGGTGATAATACACTGTTCAGGGTCATTCGTGAGTTCTTAGCCCTTCGGGCAGATTGGTTGCAATGTTTGGTACAGTTGAATCAGACGACGTATACGTCCCTCGGCCCGTGGCTATGGCACCTCGAGGATCAGTGGCGACAAGTCCATCAGGAGGTGAGGATCCGTGCGGTCCAGACCAGCTGGTGGAGCGATCATGCACCGACGGAGTCAGACTCGGAGTCAGTGTCTTCCTACGTGAGCTGGATGGACCAGAGGTACATGGATGGAGAAGATCTGGAGCTCGACTGACCAGCCCACCAAAGCTATCATCAGTAGACCCGACCTCGGGAAGCTCCGAGGTTTCGAGATTTCTCATGCCGTACCCTTCGGACCAGCCAGGGGTTTGCCAATTCACTGTCCAGTTCCTTCAGCGCACCTTGAAAAAAGATTCTGGTCTAACTCAGGGTGAGGTTGGAGCAAACATACGAGAGTGGGTCTGGCAACGTAGGGATCATCGTCATGTATGTGCTATCATTACATCAGTTATCGCGTTCCTCTCCTCCTTCGTTGGGCAGCGGCTCAAACAGTATCGTGTTTTCCAGGGCCCACCACTATGGAGTACCCTCAGTGTACGATTGTTAATGTCGGGCTTGGTTCGTTTGCGGCTTGCACTGCGTGAGCACCGACCACGGAGATGGGCATGCCGGCTTCTGGAAGTGCTCCCACCTGAGTGGCACCGCGGGATTTATGACTGGAATGAACCGATTGTAGTCATGGCCTTCAACAGCATGTTGGGTTTAGATACGGGGCCCCATAGGGCCGTGGTGTATGCACTAGGATCCCATTCGGCACTCTATCTTGGCAAAGCCATCCTGAGGACAGCCCCCATGTCAGGAGTCTTGGGCAGGGTGATGGAGCATTTCAAGTCCTTCCTCCAACCCCGCGTGCGCCCAGGCAATAGACCACGATATCGTGCCCTACGACGCAGTGGAGGCTCGATCTACTTTATCCCGTTTTTGTGGCTACCGACTGAGTCGGCCAGCTTCCACTTCGAGGCCCTCGCTATCCGTCGGTATCGGCCGTCAGCGAACATGGCAGATGAGCAGGAGTCTGAGCAGGTAAGCATTCGGAAAGGTCAGGGTGTGCTGCAGACCCCGCCTCGAAGGAAGAAACCTCGTTATAGGCCTCCGTCATGGCGCCGTGCCCCTACCCGCAGGTATCCACCACCAGCGTGGACGACGGCGACACCAGCATTCGCAGACCTGACCGTGGTGACATCGACAGGCCCGTTGGCACAATTTCCAGGCACGCTCTCAGAGCCCGCACCCTACTCCACGTTGTATGACCTACAACTTCGAGAACATCATTTTTACACAGGAGAATTTGGACCTTTGTGGATATACGAGTGGTGTCGACTAGGCCTCCTACTGGCCTTCTTAGCTGCGAAGTGGCGACCCCTCCCTTTCTGCACGTTCATGACACGGGCAGAGCAAGGAGATATACTATTTCGTGCTGCGGAGATGGCGCCACTCTTTCTTGAGAACTTCACGAGGCTTCGCATGGCCCGTTTCCATATCGATATCCAGCTCCGTCGGCTACAGCTTCCAGCAGCAAAGCGACCGATACTAAAGCTACCTCATGAGTTTCGGGACCATCGGTTGAAGCAGGCCGTCAAGGGAGCTATCAATGCGATGTCCAACCACATGAGCTTTGAACCCGCACGTAGATGGCACCGACATCCTACCCGTGTCCTATACCGTGCCCGTAGAATCTGGAAAGACAAGGTGTGCGCCAGTAAGTTCTGTGCAGAATATGTCTCTGAATCTTTACCACCACCAGTTGGGGCAGATGGGTTTATCACTGGTCCCCTCCACCTCCGACAGCTCTCGGGACCGTGGCGCTTACCTGTCTGGGCAACTCCTCGGGTGTCGTTGAAAGCAGCACGGGCTGCGCTGACTGAATGGACGGCTTCAGCGAGACTGGCCCCCAGAATTGTACGCCGAGGTTTGGATTATTTGAACAAGAGATTTTCGACATCTTCGAAATCGGACCTCACGTCAGTATTCTCAGACCCACCCGCTAGGTGGCAAGCTATCGAAGTTGATGTGCAGAATTCAGTGGAGATGGCAACAGGTAAGATTATTATTGCTGATGACAAGCTACCTGACAAGACGTGGGTCGCAGACGGCCCAGATGTGATTAGATGGCTTCACCAGACAGCGGCGATGGATGATGATTGGGCGCTCCGACTCGACCTCACACACCAGGACGCGGCCACGCGGCTGTGGACGAGGGCCCATGCTGGTCTGCCCGCCTGGTTACGGTCCCAGACGATGTTGCCACCTGTGACGAAGACCACATGCCCACCATATGTCTTCCCGACGGTGAAGAGTAAATGCTTCGACGCCGACGGGACCAAGAAGTGCACCAAGGCTGGGCACAGCTGCATGAGGCGCATCGTGAATTCAGCGGAGGCGCCAGGCACGGCAGGTTACAAATGCGTTGGTCGGGCTGCTCGCCACCTCCTCCGTGCATCAGGTACGTCATGTGAGGTCTTCAACATGAACGATGCTGCGGCCGAGCTGCGGCAGATATCCGATGAGTTAGACCCACCGTCGACAGACACGTGCTTATGCTGTGGAGCCCGCATGACGTGCATATCGATAGTGGTGGTGGACGCCGACCAAGCCTATGAGCAATGCAGTGCCCAGTTCGTAGGCAGAGCGTGGACAGAAGTATCTCGTGAAATTGTTAAGCAGCTGGGCACGGACTCAGCCCTAGTTCGACGAGGCCGCCAATGTATCACCAAGACGTTTCGCGGTGGCACACCACCGCAGTATTTCAGAGTTTCTGTGCATGACATTGCAAAGACGATGCTGGCATACTGCTGGCTCTCGCTAGTCACCATTGGAGGCATTGTATACGAACTCAGAGGCTTACCAATTGGTGGCGTTCTATCGGGCGTTGCATTATCCATACTTATGGCGTGGTTTGAGATGCAGGCTCAAAAACATCCTGAACTATATGCATCATCTGGCTTTACTATTTCATCATCATCAGGATCAATAGAAATACGTCAAAGAAGATATATCGACGACATCATAGGCATCAGCAAAGTATATTGTAGGTTATGCGTGTTCAAGTACTTGACAGAGGTTTATCGTGTAAAACTATCACCAGCATGTGTTTTAGAAGATCCTGAAAGTCCGCGTATTTGGTTAGATATGGAAGTTTGGCCTCATGGGAATACCCTCTGGATTGCCCCCAAGAATGACAACAGGATCTGGCTCCACAAGACCTCCGAGGGCCCCCGTCCGAAGACGAACATCCTACCGTGGCCAGGCCAGCCCCCGAGGGGCTTCAACATGATCGTGGCGCTTTTCTCGGGACGTCAAGTTCGGGCCCAGTTTCTGGAGTTGTCGGTTTCCGTCACGGTATCCTGGATCCTGGAGCTGGCCCTGGAGCTTTACCTCGTGGGCTACCCCTCGGCGGTGATATGTGCCGCGACCCATGCCTGTCCGTGGTCCGTCGCCATACAGAAGGCTCGAGTGATCCTTCGTCGTTGGCGTTCTTCATACGAGACGGACACCACCATGGGTGGAGAAGGACGCCGCCCGTCGTGGAGCTACCGCGGAGGTGGGCGAGATGAGAGGTGGCGCTCCTACGACGGATGGTACGATTCGCAAGGGAAACGTGATGATCGCGACAAGGATCGAGACCGCGATCGCGATCGACGTGACTACCGTGACGGCCGGGGGGACAGCCGTGAGCGGCGTCACAGCCCAGGACGTGGAGGAGACCGTGGAGGCCGTGGAGATCGTGAGCGTGGAGGCTCCTCTCGAGATGACCGTGACCGTGGGCGAGATGGGGGTGATCGCCACTCGGACCGTTCTCGAGATCGACGCCATAGGTCCCGCTCAAAAGAGACGGCCTCTGCCCCCGACATCATCAAGGTGAGGGAAAACTTGGCCAAGGCAGATCCAGAGTACCAAGCCTTTGTGAAGGACAAGAAGGACAGAGCAGAGGAACTACGCTTACGTAAGCAGGGAGAATACCTAGCCCTGGCGATGAAGAGTTCATTCGGAGACAAGATGGCGAAACTCTTGGAGGGTGACAAAGATCAGAAGGCGACGCAATCCGCGTCGAAGCCCGACATTCGTGACACTTCGCCGACGCCAGTTGCGGAGGCCCCTTCGTCGGAGGACTACATGCGCCGTGCTGAACAAGGCTGGTTGCAGTCGTTACTGGGCAAGAAGAAGACGTTGCCCAAGCGTGTGACGTGGGGTGATGCAGCCAACATCCTCGAGAAGGCGATGTCCACCGACAAGGGCATCACGGGCAACGTGAACAAGTGCATCCAGGCACACTGCCCCAGGAAGCAGGTGCCCAAGCAGAAGTCGAAGGCGGTGGCGATGGTCTTGAATATCGTGAATGGTAGCGCCCTCTGAACAGATACGGACGTGGAGTCATCATCAGAGAGTGAAGCTGAGACGATCATGAAAACTACTTTGACCTCGAAGAGTTCGACCTTTATGGCGTCGTCATCTATGGAGATGGTTTCGTTTCAGTTCTGTGTGATTGGTTATGCAGCTGGCCTAATATCAGCCCTCTTGGTGTGGCTAGTCTTTCCTGTGGATGAGTGGGGCCTCATGAAGGTGATGAAGGCCTATGTGACGCTCAACTGGACCCACACCAGAGAGACGTGGTTTCTTCAGGAGATTTCAAATTCTATGCAGCTCCCCTTCACTTTCGCCAACGGGGAGGAGCAGGCGGTGGTAAAGACGATGATCACAGGCATGGTAGGCGCTGCCATCCCTGTCGTCGCTGGTCGTCTCACTGGCCTCCCTGTCCCCATGTGCACCCCGAGTGGCAGAGTCCCCAAGCCGAGTAGAAGGAGGATCCCAATTAGTGATGCCTCTGGTAACCTCCAGATTTATCATGAGGCCCAGGGCTGATTTTTGGTCTCCCTCCCACCCTATCTGCTCCATTACTTAACCCACCATACTGCCCTCCCTCACTCTCCCCGCTCCCCCAGAATGTGTGCGACCCGGTCATGGCTAGGGTGTGAGTGGCCTGTGCTGGAAGGCTGACCAGGCGTGCTCACCACATCCCGTGTCCCTGCCCTATGCTCCCGTGCCTGGGTTGTTTCCACACGTTTCCCGATCTCTCCCCTGTGCCAGCAGCCGTCACCAGTGCTCCCGAACCAGGCCGCCCTTGCTCCCGTGGGTGCAACACCGCCTAGCAGTGTCGCGGGGAGCTTTTTGGGCCCTCTCTCTCTCTCTCTCTCTCTCTCTCTCTCTCTCTTTCCCTCCTCCCGAACCTCGTTAGACCTCCCTATGTCTCAACTCCATCTCCCTTCTTTCCCCGAGAGAGTACGTGCCATCCCGACGGGGGATGATCCACCTACCAGCGCTCCGAAGAGAGGACCGCGGCACCGCCCTACGGCCGCGCGTTGGGCCTCTCTCTCTCTCTCTCTCTCTCTGTCTCTCTCTCTCTCTCTCTTTCCCACCCGAGAGTTTATTATTATTATCTCCTACATCTTCCTCTTCACCTCCACCCCGTGTATGTGTGTTGACATGCTGCCACACGTCGGTCTCCTCCGCTGCCGTTCGTTCTCAGGCATCTTCGATGCGAGTTGGACCCAAAGTGTGCTCACAGTCCAGCCCGTGACACTGCCCTCCGTTTGGAGGGTTCGAGCTTGCCAGCGATATCAGTACTCAAGGCAGTGGTGGTCGCAAACAGGGACTCTCTCTCTCTCTCTCTTCTCGCTCTCTCTCTCTCTCTCTCTCTCTCTCTCTCTCTCTCTCTCTCTCTCTCTCTCTCTCTCTCTCTCTCTCTCTCTCTCTCTCTACTCTCTCTCTCTCTCTCTCTCTAGTCTCGGCTCGAGAGTGCCCAGCACTCAGACCGCAGCCGCGACGCGAAGCGCCCCGCCTCGGAGCCAGACTCCCAGGCCTCGCGAGACCGGAGGGGTCCCCGCAGGACCCTACTGATTCGCGTCACCTCTCCTCACCAGAGCGCCCGCAGCAATGGCCCCCAAGAAGCCGGACCGCCGTCGCTCTTCCAAGCAGCCTCCGAGTTCCCGTCCTGCGGCTGAAGGATCTCTCCTCCAACGCAAGCAGGACTGCATCGCAGCGTTCAAGCAAGCGGGGTCTGACCGCCCCACGGCCGCATACAACGGGCTTGCCGAACTGAACGCGGACGAGCTCCAGGCAACGTATGACATGCACAAGTCCAACACGAAGAAGCTCGGCAGCGCCCTGATCCGCATGTGTGCCACCAACCAGATCAGCTACACGCTTGACCATCACCAGCGCAGCAAGCCTAAGCGCATTGGCGGTGACACATCACACCCACCAGCGGGTTCCGCACGTCTTCAGACTGCGGACACCCAATTCATCGCCTTGGACCCGGCCTTCTGGAAGGTCCCCGTCCTCGCCGAACCCACATCCCCCGACGACGGCAAGACGTACAAGCCCAGTATCAGCCTCCACGACTACGAGAGCGGTGAGCGGCTGCTCCAACACCACCTCGAGCAGGGCAAGCGAACCACGGGCCAGCTCGCGATTGCTGTCATGGGCCCAAAAAACGACAACTACGTCGGTACCGAGCTCGCCGTCCCCGTCCTGAAGCGTCACCCCAAGGCGCCCAAAGTGGTCCACACGCACGTCCCCGTGACCGTGTACCAGCTGGGCACCAAGGAGGTCGCCTGCACGGAAAAAGTAGCCGTCGCCACCATCGACCCTGCCGACCACGTATGCTGGATTCGGGCGACCATACATGAAACCGAGGCCATCGCCGCAGTCCCCTCCATGCATCAGGCCTTCGAGGACCAGTTCTCGGGAGGTGCCCCCGTGAACGGTGGTCCACGCACCAAGGGCCCTTTTCGAGGGGACTCCGCTCCACAGGACAAGGCGCGCCAAAACCAAAAGCACAGGGAGTCCAAGAAAGACGCTCGCCGCCAGGAGCTCGATAGTCAGCTCCAGGACACCTTCAAGGCCCTCTTCCACGGCAACTTTAAAGCCGTCACCATCCTTGAACCCTGCAACAGCCTAGGCAGGTTTGGATCGGGCGTCGGGAAGAGGTCCCTGGCCGCCACCTTCGGCGTCAGTCTTCAAGCGGTCGACAAGGTCTTGGCGGGATCAGGGCAACTCGGCGCTACCTACGACCTCAGCAACGTAGGTGCTGACGAGCCCACCGCTGACAAGTATCAGACCGTGTGGTTCCCTGAGGACCATCCCATCACGATGGCAGATGCGTTCCAGAAGTCGGTGGAGTTCAAGGCTCTGGGAGTCGTCAGGCACGGCAAGTCAGGCTTACTGGGGATCCGTGTTCCACGGGGGTCAGACGCCGCCAGGGCTGCGGCCGTCAGCATCCGCGGCTGCGAGGCCTCCCTCGCCAAGACGCGCTACCGCATCACTGGCATTGCGGCACGCCGCGCCACGCTGACCCAGCTCGCCAAGACTCTCACGGGCCCGTCCGTCAAATGGGACTGTGAGGTCTACCACACCTCCTGGGACCCAGCCACTGCGGCCCAGTTTGCCTTAGTGCGTGCCCATCGGCCCCCACTCACATACACGGTGCAAGTTGCGGGGTGCCCCATCCCGTGGAGCATCACCGAGGCCCCGTTGGCTGAGGTGGTGCCAAAGCGGGACAACGTCACCATCGTCACGCCTACCACCATTACGGAGCCTGTGACGCCGCCAGCTCGTGGTGGCGGCTTTAGCCCCGCCACCGGCACACTCCTCACCAAAGCGGCCCAGAGCCCCTATCTCCACGACCTCATGACTGCCACGCCCAAAGGCAAAGGCGTCGCACCGCTCCTGATCCCCAAGGAGGAGCCTTTAGCCAAGCGCCACCGATCCTCCAGTGGGAAACGTGACGTCCCGCCGCACGCAAGGTCACACTGCGCCCCAGGCCGCAGCTCCTCTGCACCCCCGCACGGCACGGACGGAGCCGCTGAACAAACGGCCGCCCCAGGAGCAGGTGGTCATGACTCTCGGCCTGGCACGGTGGCGGCAGAAGGCGGGGGCCACTCCGAAGGCGACGCTGCCACAGCCGCCGAAGTATCAGGTGACGCCGAGGACGTCGAGATCCTCTCATCAGGCGATGAATACAGCGAGGCCTCCCACGAACTCAACACCTTCGGTGAGCGCTTCGCATCGGCCTCTCAACCGCCAGATGCTGCCACGACCCGCATCCAGCACATGGAACAACAGCACGAGCTGCTAGCCAACACGGTGGATAACATGCAGGTCCAGCTTGCGGGCGTTCTCTCCTCCCAGGCCACACTCACGGAGCACGTCTCGGGGTTGGAACGGGGGCTTGCCACCGTCGCCACCCAGCAACAGACGGCAACCGCCGAAGCTGCTGCACTGCGCGGCGACATCCAGGCCCTCCTCGGGCACCTCACGGGGGGCACCATCCACCTGCCACAAGTGGCCACTCTGGAAACTAAGAAGGAGGAAGCTGCAGCGGCCGCTGATCCCGTGGCTGTCTGCGGGTGGATCGACCAGCCAGGCCAGGTCACCCCAGGGGCGGGGCCCCCAGGGGCTGACAAAGGCAAAGACAAGGGTCGGGCCACCCAGGAACCCTATTGAAGGTGCCTCAGAGAGCCCGCCTCAGCCCTCCGAGGAAGCGCCTCCAGAGGCATCTTTTCCCTCTTCGCGTTGTATCTCCTTCTTGTCGCCTCATGTCTGTTTTGGCAGCAGCACGCGCAAGCTATCTGGTGTAGGGACGCCCGCAGTCTTGCAGGGGCCGTGATTGTTGCAATGTACATGAGCATTCAGGGGTATTTGAGGACGTGTGCCGACATGCAGCTTTTGGCTCATCGCTCGCGCCGCCTGCCTGGTCTCGCCATCATGCGGCGCCTTGCCTGCAGCATGGCCCTCCCTTTGCTAGCTGGAGCACGCCCGTCTTCAGGCGGTGCGCCCCAGCACGTTTTCCTTTACGATGACAGCAGCATCTACAAGCACGATCATTGCACCATTTTGGACCCGATCGTGAACAGCACCGCCGCCGCGGGTCCGTGCGGCAAGGGACCGTTGGGCGCCATCGCGAGTGTATGTACGCCCTCGTCAACTACGACACATGCATCGCAGTCCACCCTCAGCGTGGCCTCGACCGTCGTGCAGCACATCCTCGACGGGGCTGCTGACCAAGGCCATGCACACAGTGGCGGCTTCAGCCCCGCTGTCGTGCCCCTCAGCAACATAGCCCTGGGCTCGTTCCACGCGTCGGACGATAGCCAGGACGACATGGAAACCCAGGATCGTGACGGCATGACACCACTAGGTGACACGGCCCAGCATGACCGTGACAGCGAACCCCACTCAGGGCACACCCCGTCGCACAGCAGTCCGCCCAACGACTCGGCCCAGACCGACCCCTGCGCACAGCTCAACGACGCTGAAGGCGCCACTGTCGCCGACGCGACAAGCCATGCCACTGCATCGCCAGCTCAACCAGCCCGCGCAGTGGCGGCTTCAGCCCCGCTGCAGCACTGGCTGGACCTGGACATCTCCAGACCGCAGGCGGCAGCACCACGCCCCGCACTCCTGTTTGCCGTGTTAACGGGACTGACTCCAATCTCAGCGCCATCGACCACTGGCAGGCCGACATCGATAACGACCCCATCGACGACGCGAACCCAGATGCCAGCGGTACCTACGAGGCCCAGCACAGCGCAGCGGCATCACGACACTGTGGCTGCCTCATTTGCCTCTTTGTAGCCACGTACGCCATCGTGATAGCAATGCCGTATAAGGACCAGATCGATGGGTACCTGCCGCCACCGAACCGAGACCCCAGCTACCGACAACGACGACGACGTCAAGCGGCGGCACCAGGCCCATCTGTGCCCACCACACCCCGACGCACAACGGCATACAACGTCGCGTCCGCATTGTGGGGTACTCTCATGTGGACCAGCGCCAAACTCAGAGATATTGTCTCGGGTGGAGCCAGCGCAGTCGGGGTCGGCCTCGAGGGTGTCCTGAAATGGGCCAGCGGCAAACTCGGAGCTATCGCCACTGGCGGAGTGGTGTGCGGTCTTCTTCTTGTCGGCGCCAAACTCCTCGCTCAAGGAGCCGTCGGACACATAGGAGCCCGCATCTGTGCGCGTGCCCTGGACTCACCCACGGCCCAGTGGTGCCTCCGCTGTTGCCAACCGAGCAGGAGGCCGCGTGATGAGGCCACATGCACAATGCCACGCACGCTTGCCGAAGAACACGAGGACCAGCACGTGCACTCACTCCGACATCCGCTGCTACAGGAACACTACGCCGCAGCAGTTGCCGCCGCAGTCGCCGATGTCACCACCGCCACCACCGCCGCCATCGTCGAAGTCACTGCCGCCGTATCGCGAGCCTCGTCCGTCACACCACGATCGACCAGCCCGTCTCCGCGATACGGTTCCAAGAGCGGCGCGGTCTATGGTAATCCACCGACTCACGAAGACGCCACAGCCCACGCCAGCGACGCCGAGGTAAGGGAACCACGTGAGCGCACCCGCGACAGCCCGTGGTCCATCTTCCGACATGCAGATGCTCGTGGTTCCTCTTCCGACACGGACACCCAACCACCACGTCGGCGAGCACGCTATGCATCACCCGCCAGGCCCCAGGCGCCTTCAGGCCCTGGTACGCCCCATCTAGCCCTCAAGCCACCGACGCGCAACTTACGCAACACTATCCAGCGCGACCCAGCGGTCCCCGTGCCGCCGACGAGCATCCTCAACGCCCTGTACCAAAACGGCTTTGCGCTTGGTAACAGTGGCGTGTCTACAGAGGACATCAAAGACGCTCTGCGACTTCACGACCATCCTCGATTCACCCATGATCTAACACTCCAAGCGCTGGGGCCGTGGACTGACATCATGCAGAGGCCCCCGAACCGCCTCACTTGGGTGCTCGAAGACTCGGGCGGAAACTCAGGCGAGACGATTTTCCCCTACCTCACGTGGGACCTCCGCAAACCCACCACCGACGCGCCCACTGTCTTCTGGCATGGGACCCGTGGCGACCTTGCGGCCCGTCTCGCCGCCAGCGGAGGGCACCTCTTGCCAGGCCCCCGCCGTGAAACGAAGGGTCGAACTGGCACCAACGTTGGCCGCACGTACGTGAGCGTGCACCCTTCGCTGGCCGCGTGGTACGCAGTGCCGCCCCACCCGCCCTACAGCCTCGAAGACGACACCCTCGCGTGGGGACCCATCGCGCTCTGGATGTGCGAGGCCACCAAACCACCGAGCGGTGAAAACTGGCACAACTTCGTGAAAGGGGAGGCCCACGGAGCGCGCCTCATCTACCCTCGGGTCCTGGGCCTCCTCATCCGCATGGACTGGTGTGCCCCCACGGAAGCTGCCTCCAGGTGCCGTGCCTTACCACAAGTATTTGGCATGGGCGACTGTGCGCACGCCCTCCACATCGCTGGCTACGATGATCCAGATCTCCGTGAGGCCGCTGAAGCCCACGACCACGAAGCTAGCACTCGGCGCAGGCTGGGCATCGCGGCAGCGTGGCCACCGCCGCAGGCACTATACTCGCCAGAGGCAGCGCGAGCATGGGCCAAACATTATTACGACACTGAAGCAGCCACCAGGGCCGACCCCAACCAGCCCCGGCCACGCGTCTCGCTTCGCAAGCTCCAGCTGGACCCGCAGCCACTGATCGACCTTGTGTACACTGGCTTGCAAGCCGTCCCCGTGCGGGGGCACCCCGACGCACGCGAGTCGCGCCCCAGCGGCTCCAGCCCTGGGGCCGAGCCTGGTCCACCGCGTACCTACCAGTCAGGTGCCGCCCTGGCACACAGTCCAGACCGCTCATCGACGACACCAGGAGACGACAACCGCCGTATGCCGTCCCTCATCAGTGCAGCCGCGGCCCTCGCCCGAGGCCACGCCCGCCCACGGCGATCCGCCTCCCGTGCGTCACGGCAGAGTGGCGAAAACTCCACCTCGGACTACAGCGACATCGAGACGTGGGAGCACATCGCGACGGAAGTGGAGCCGACCGCCTACCACGTTCTCGCCTTCCACGTCCGCGATGTGCGGGCCCGTGTCAACGCCCCTGGCATCGAGGTCTGGCTTGAACCTGGCGATCACCACGACGGCGCCTACTTACCGTGGGGGACGACCGTCATGGGCCATCGCGTTACCGACCCTGAGGTGGTGGGTCGCGACGGCTGGGTCATCCTCCACCACGACCATGGCGATACCACTACCAAGCTCTGGGCACCGACCCAAGTCCACGTCAAGGCGGATGACACGTGGCGCACGGTCATGGTACCAGCGGACATGGGGCCCCAGTGGATAGAGCGCCACGCCGATGACGCTCGCCTCCCCGCCGAGGTCGTCCGCACTACAGGCCAGTCCTGGTTTGCCGACGTCTGGCCCTTGTGGGATCGACCTCGACCCCACCCAGACGACCCAGGCACAAACGAGCAAGCGCTCCCGCCCCTACCAGGACGCTGGTCATGCCTACAGTGCCGATTCCAATGCTGTCAGTACTGTGCGGCCCGCCGCAACACGCAGCTCGGCACCTCGGGCCAACCAACGTGCCCAGACTGCGCCCTCAGCGGACTACGTGCACCTATGGACTGGTCCACGGACTACTCTTGCAACAGCTGGACGTGTGCATTCAGCACCGACAACAGGGACTCTGACACATGCTGCCTCTCCAGCAGGTGCCCCCACCCGCCCAGTCCACACAGCCTGCTCGACGTCCGTGCCACAGGGATGCCGCCGCACATCCTTGCCCGCCAATTTGGCAACGCGCCAGCCCACCACGACCTCAAGGAGCCCCCCCGAGCGCCTTCAGGCCCCGGGGGGGAGCCTCCACAACCAGGCCAAGCTGGTTACCAGGGTCAATGGTACCTTCCACCGAGGCCGCGGCGGGTCCCCAGGCAGGGATTGCCCGACGGCACGCGGCGGCCACCTGGGTTCACAGGAACGGGGATGCCTGAAGACCCGTCCCCCGACCAACCGCTGTGGAGGGAAGGCTACGTGCTCTTCGGCCCCCACCAGGCCCTCAAGGAGGACTTCACCTTCAACAAAACGGTCCGCCGACCTTATTCCCTAACCATCACCAACATGCACAGGGATCGCGTCACAGTCAGGTCCGTCTGCGAGTGCATCGCCGAGCGCATCCACACTACCCGCACCCGCTGGCGAGATGTGGTACTGTACTGGGACGCCGAGGGCGGACCTGGGCCTCAAGCTCTCGACTACGACACGCGCCTCTGCGACGCCATGGTGAGCCGAGCCACGACCGAAGCCGAGCTGAATCACGACCGCAGCAACCGTGGTAGTTTCTGTCTCTATGGACCAGCGCACCAGCGCGCCGTAAACATCACGGCGCTCCCCGAGCCGCAGAACATTGACTACATGGAGCATGTGCGGCGATATTCACCCGTCGGTGAGACTTACCCAGACCACGCCTTCGAGCACGTCTACCAGGGCTGGCGGCGGCCCGTCGTGCCCACTGTCCTCCCCGACACCCGCCCGCTCTCGAGAGCCGACCAGCAGCGCTACCAACAGCACCAGCAGCGCATTCAGCAGCGCGACCAACGTGACGCAGGTCAGCCGAGCACTCCACGCAACCGCTCCCCCGCGCGCGTCCCGACAGGCGGCAACACGGTGTACGGCGGGGGTGCCGCCTATTACCGTGGCCCCATTGGCGCCAAGCCCGCGGCGGCTGGAGCAGCCGCCTCCAGCTACGGCCATGCCCCCCACGCCAGGGTGCATCCAGCGGCCATCGGTCACTCGCGGGCACTCGTGCAGTCTCCCCCACGGGCCACCTCGCCCGTGCCAGGGTCCACGCGTGCCTGGGGCCACTACCCAGGCCGCCATGACAGCACACCCAGCAACCAACCCGCAGTGCTAACCCCTGCGGCTTCAGCCCAGGGGGCTGCACCAAGCCGTGGCAGGACAGGGCGCCCTGAAGGATGGCGCGATGCGAACGTGCGCGCTTGGCAACCGCGCCAACACACGCCCCCGCCAAACGTGGCCGCATCGCTGCGCCCTGCCCAGGCAAAACCTGCCCCACCTGTGCGAGAGAGGCAGCCGCTCGTCCCGCTCGTCCTCACGTACACCCAGGCGCACCACAGCGCCTCCCCGCGGCACAGCGACGGAAGTGCCCATCACATCAGCCCCCGCTCTGATGCTGTCGACCCTAACCAGGCTGCTGCCTCGGCGGCGGGCGGCGCAGGCGGCCCCCGCCAGCCCAGTCCAACACCCAGCGCAGCGCCGATCCGCTCCCCGAGCAGGGCGGACTCTGCGCGCGCTAACGCCCAGGCGACCTCGCCACGCGACCGCCATACGGGCGGGCGCGTCCCGCGCAGCAGGTCCTGCAGTCGCCACAGCTCACGCAAGGCCCCTGGGAGCTCCACGAGCTCGCCGCCCCGCGAGACTCAGGCTGATCGCCAAGCCCCCGAGGCGGTGCCACGCTTTGGTGCCAGCGCCATTGAACCTGGCCAGGCGGTTGACCTCGAGCCGACGCCGTCCACGGACCAGGAGCTGCCGCCGCCCACCCGCGTGGTCACCCCCATCGACGAGGCGCCGACCTTTGACCCGTTCAAGAACAAGTACCGCGTCAAGGACCTCGCGGCGGGTTTCGGCGGCGGCTCACCGCTCTCTCCACAGAGTCGTGGCGGCGCCCTCGCCACCTCAGCCGCTGCCGCGGCAGCGGCGGCCCCGCGTGGAGTCAGTCCTGTCCGCAACGCTTGCCTCACGGCAGCGGGCATGGACGAGGCCCAGCGCCAGGCCACTGACCGCGCTGCTCGAGCTGTTCCACCTGATGCTGCTCATCACGGTACTGACGGGGCGGGCGCGCCACTGCAGGACGGACCAGCGGTGTCGCGTGCGCAGTATATGCGCGCGCGTTGCGCCGCCGCCGCGTCGAGCTGCCGCCGCTGGTCTGCTTTTGCTCTTGTGTTCGGCAGGACGGATCGAGGAGTCGCCTCCCTCTCCCTCTGCTGCCGTCTCACCTCTCCTCCCCTCGTCCCCCACGGTACAGGAGTGAGGAGGATTTTTCGATGCAGTTTTGCCGACGTTTATGAACCCCCCCTGGCGCAGTGTCGACCATGCCCCGCCTATACTTACGGCCTGACGGCGGCTTCAGCCCCGTTCAAGCCAATCTGCAGGGACGCCATGAGCTCCTACTGTGGCCAAGCCTCCCACCTGGATAAGGGCCAGGCGGCCCTCCACCGTGCGGGACGGGCCAACCCCAGCTCCACTGATGGAGACGGGCCAGGTCGCTCCATCCATCTCGTCAGCCTCAACATCACGAGCCTCCCAGCAAATTGGCCAACCATCACCGCTCTAGGTGTCGACCACAACGCCGCAGTCATAGCACTGCAGGAGACCCGACATGCCAAGCCTACCAAACAAGCCATCGTTACCACCGCTGCCAACCCACACCACGGGGGATATCATGCCAGTCTGGGACCTGACCTGGATCTGGCGCGAGCCCAGCGCAAAGCTGCCCACGGCGGCACAGACCACACAGTCCAGGGCAACACTGGCGCATCGGGAGGGGTCGCCATCCTCTCCAAGGACGCCATCGTCGACTCCACCGTCGACGATATTGCGTCCTGTATCGCCACACTCAAGGCCAAGAAAAGATGGCACGAGGCCTTCCTCCCGCTCTGCACCCAGCACCGCCGCAGGCGGCGAAGAAACAACCACGGGCCCGCTGGGATCTACATAGCGAGCCTCTATGGGGTCGCTGGAGGAGACAGCACCGACTTGTTTCGGCTAGCCGACTGCGCCGCCGCGAGGGTCGGCACAGCCCCGTATTTCATTTGCATGGACGCCAACACGAACATCGATGCCAATCCTCACCTGCTGCACATGATGCAACACGGATGGTCTAACGTCGCTGAAGGCACACCTGACCACACCATGCACACATATGGCAATATCACTGACTGGGACCGTGCCACCAAGTGTCCCCGCACTTCGCGCATCGATTACATCATCGCCAACCAAGCGGCGCGATCCCTTGTCACCGACTTCTGCTATCTGCGTGACTTGCCAGCGAAGTCCCACGTTGGCCTACAGGTCACGCTCGACCTCAGCCGCCTCGACCATACGGCCCGACGCCTTCTTGCCCCCACGCCTTACCCTCTTAACGGTGGAGCTCATGAGGACCACGAACTTCAGGCATTAGGGACCCTAATCGCAGGGCGATACCAGGACCGCATGGTGCAGGCCGACACACGCGACGATGTGGAACGCATGTTCGCCCTGGCAAACGAGGCCAGCCATGAGTGCCATCTCACTCGGCTGCGCGACCTGCCACCTCCGCCGCCAGACCACCCAAAAAAGAAGGCCCCTACCATGCACGGGCTCACACCCACGTTCGAGGAGCGACCCGCTGTCCCCCGCGCCTTTCCCACCTACGGAGCTTCCACGATTCACATGAACCGCCTTCGCAAGCTCCATCGGCAACTTTGTGAGCTTCGCTTCATCGGACAGCACCACCATATCGACTGCCGTGCCATCCCGCCTCACCTGGCGCAGCGCATCGACTGCACGTGGACCGCGGCCCGCCTTCTCTGCCACAAGCTGCGCCCCACGGTCCTCCTGGCCTTTCCTGAGGCCTGGGACCCCGACGAGCCAGCACCGCACGGAGAGCACCTGGACCGTCTGATCCAAAACCTTGACTCAGAGCTGGCGCGACGTGCAAACCGAGCCAAAGCTGAACGCATCAAGATTTGGGCTGAGGGTGTCCGCGAGCCAAGCGGGCGAAAGGCGGCCATATACGCACGGGCTGCTGACTGCTCGCCCACGGCGTACCTCCGCACGCCCACCACTCCCGACGATACGCAACTCCACTGCGACACCACCGCCTTCAACCCTGACCAAGCTTGCACGGACGACAGCGATGCTGACACCGACGCTGGCGGCTTCAGCCCCAGCGACGGTAGTTCGCTGGACACGGACAACGACGAAGGCCACACTTGTGACCCACCACCTGCCCAGGTTCCCGACGCCCTTCCCGCCAACGCCATTGTGGCCAATACCAAAGACATGCTTAAGCTCATGGTCGACACCTGGGAGCCCATCTTGGGCAGGTACCGCGCTCGTGCTGGTCATGATGCCGAAGCCATGCCGACGTGGGCAGACTTTTATGACGAGTACCGACAAGAGCTGCCTACGCCATCACCAGCAGTCCCTTTCCACCTCACCGACGACCAACTCATCCACTTCATTCGCAACCGTCCACCGTGCCGCGCGGGGGGACTCGACGGCTGGACAACTAAGGAGGCCAAGGAGTTACCCGACGACATCCTTCGCCTCTTCGCCAGCGTCTTACGTGCTATGCAACGCACTGGCAACATCCCAGAACCCCTCCTTCACGTGCCAAACCCGTGCCTCAGAAAAGGCCGAGGGGAACTTCCGACGGACCAACGACTCCTCTCGGTTCTCTCCGTTTGGATGTACGCGTGGGAAGCGCCAGCCTACCGTAGCCTCACGGACTGGCGGAAAGGATGGACCCACGCCACGAGTTTCGGCGCGGTTCCCAAAGCTACCATTGGGGATGTCAGCACCTCTCTCGCCCTGCGCATCGAGCACGCCAGGGCTTTGCTCCTCCCCTTAGCTGGAGCTGCCCTAGACCGACAGAAGTGCTTCGATTACCTCATCACGGACATCTGCCTTAACCTTGCACTCCACGCGGGGTGCCCTCAAGACATCGTTACTGTCCGCCGAAACTTCTACAACCACCACAAACGCTACATCCGCATGAACGGAGCGTACTCTAAGGACTTGGCCAGGACTAACGGTCACCTCCAGGGAAGCTCGTGGTCCCTGGACGACATCAAGCTGCTCATGTGCGTGTGGACTAAGAGGCAGCATCGATACGTCCCTCGATCGCTCAGCACTACCTTTGTTGACGACAGCAACTCCACCACCCACACCGCGTCTGAGCTGCAGAAATCTCTTGACGAAACCGCCAAGTTTGATCGATTCTCAGGTCAACGCATTCACCCTGGTAAAGTGGCAGGGTGGGCGCTCACCGACGAACTTCACGCCGCCGTCACCCAGCTCACTCTGGCGGAGCGGCCCCTACGTGTGGTCGATTCCTTCAAGCTCGTCGGGAGTTACATCAACGCCGAGGCAGCGCTGGTTCCAGCCGCGCTAAACCTCACGGCCACCGCAGATGCCCGTGTTCGGAGGGCGACTATTCGCCTGCCGCGCATTGGCAAGCTCCCATCACCGATGCTTATCAAGGCGCGGCACGCCCGTTCCCTTGCGGCCAGTGTCTGCACCACGGGCACCGACATTCAAGCACCATCGGGCCCTGCCAAAACTGCCTACAACCACGCCCTCAAGGCGGCTATCCGCCCCAAGGGGAACAAATGGGTCGAGTTCTGGACTCTCATGGCCGTGTGCGTCCCAGGACACGCCCTGGAGATCGACGCCATCACGCAGCGTGAAGCATTCCTGTGCCTGCGGCGACAGGTTAACCGCGACGTTACACTCTGCGGGCTCGCCAGAGACCTTCAACACCACGTCCAGACCCTGTGTGGTGGAGGACCCGTCGGACGACTCGTCCAGTCGCTCCAGCAGCTCCGATGGACCTGGCCCACATTTGGCATCATGTACGACGACTGGGGCTGCCAGATCAGCTGGCTGAATTTACCCCAAAACGCTTTCCTTCACATGCTGCGGGCCTCACAACGCAGAGCCTTCCTGCGGAGGATCAAGCCACGGCGACACGACCTTGGATACCTTGCCTCTGTCAAACAAGGCCTCGATCTCTTCGCCAGCACGTGGCTCGCCCGAGCCAAAGGAGCAGCCAACTGCACGGCCTGGCAGCTGGCGCTCCTCCTGAACTACCTGTCGGGCGGAGACCACACCCAACAGCGACGATCCCGATCAAACACGTCAGCCGACCCCAGCCCCATCTGCCGATACTGCGACGAGGAAGAGGAAACTCAGGAGCACACTGTTCGTGACTGCAAGTGCTGGGCCCGAGAAAGACTCCCTCTCACCATCCTCATCAGTGACGACCAGTGGGCCCGTCTCCCGCCGCACACAAGACACTGCGGGCTCTTCGACGAAGACCCAGCCCTCCTTGACCTGCAGGCCGACCTCGCGAGGGACCCGCTGCCACAGCCCATGCCGCGGCCCCCCCCTGAGGGAGATCCTGCGGCTTCAGCCCAGGACACCTACACCACCTACCTCGACCACGACACTGGTTGGACATGGGTTTACGCTGCCACAGACGGTGCATGTACCAACCAAGCCATCCCTTTGCTAGCACGAGCGGGTTACGGCGTCTACTACGGCATCGACCATCGCATGAACTACAGTGCACGCGTCCACGGCCTAACGCAGAACGCCCAGGTGGCGGAGACCCTCGCCATCGTCCACCTTACGGCATGTGCCGAACGACCCGTGCACGTTTTCGTCGACAACCAGGCAGTGGTCGATGGGTTCCAAAGCATCATCGACGGACATCCAGCGCCGCAGGGCACGCATGTGGACCTCTGGGAAAAGATCCACCGATGTGTTATGGCCAAGCCAAACATGTTCCGCGTCGAGAAAATCGCCAGCCACCTGGGAGACATGGGCATCGACCTCGGGCTCATCGGGCCCATTGCGGAGGAGTTCAATCGTCAGGCTGACGCCCTCGCCACAACGGCGGCACGCACTCACAACCTTCCAGACGACATTGTCGAAGCTGCCAAAACACGACATCGCCAAGCGACCGTGCTTCACGGGGTCGCTGTCGCCATCTACGAGCGCAGACACCGCACACTCCCGCTCCCACACCGCAGGGCTGGGTTTACAGCTGCGGAACTCAACAAAATGGAACCAAACCCCCTGCTGTCGGACCAGGCACCACCCGCGGCTGGACCAGACATCCCACAGAACCCGGACGAGCTCTGGGCCGAGGCCCAACGGGCGTTATTCGACGAACAGGAGGACGACCCGTTCGGCTTTGGCGGGGGACTTGACTTCCTAGGCGACGGGCCAGCCAGCGCCAACCTTGCCCCGTCGGGCATCCGCACGAAGCCCTCGATGCCGCCACCGAGTGCGGCACCGCACCCACATGACGACGCCGCTCACCCCCAAGACGCTGACGAACAGGAGGACGACCCGTTCAGCTTCGGTGGGGGATTGGACGTCTTGGACGACGGCCCAGCCAGCGACAACCCTGCCCCGTCGGGCAACCTCTCGACGCCTACCGCGACTCCGTCTCCGAGAACGACATCGCTCCCATATGTCGATATCGGTCACCGCCAAGACGCCGACGACGACCACGGTGACCCCCGCGGACTAAGTGGCATTGACGACGCACCGCCGACATCTCACACTGCCGACCATACTGCCTTATCGAGGCGCCACCCTACTACGCGGCTGGCCTCAGAGCCCTCGTACGGCATCAGGATTGGCCCCACCGCGCAAACCATTCCGCCCCTCCACCAGCGGCAGCCCGCGGGGGCGGCTTCAGCCCCCCCGCAGGGCACTAAACCAGGCAGGCCCTCGCACCCCGCCCACGCTTCCACTGTTGCTGAGCGAGAGGACGCAGCTCTTCCGACCTCTCGGGGCTTGACCCTAGCGGCTCCAGCCCTGGGGCCGCGTGCTCCCCTTCAGTCACCCTTCAAGGATGACGTACGTCAGCATACGGGGTGCCGTACTACGCTAGTCCACCACCTGGCCAGGCGTACCGAGGACCACACCCCTGTCACGAGGCCCGCAGCCGCTGGCACTGAGCAACCTCCCCTCACCGACCGCGAAACCGAGCTGTCCCAGGCTATGGCCGCTCTCCAGCAGAGGTGTGCTGCTCTCGCCGCGGACCTTGCCGCCGCTCAAGCCCGTCAAGGCCCTCTACTCCAGCGCCTCCACAGCGCCGGGCGAGCCTTCGCCGAGCTGCTTACGCCCTCGCCCGATGGTGCCGTGCCGTCACTCACCATCCAAGCTATGCTGTCATCGTTCCGCGGCGCTCCACCTGGTGCCCCGCGCTAATCTCCTCCTTTCTGCCTGCCCGTGTGTACGCGTGGCTCCGCGTCCACGGGGTCAGGGCGTGGGGGCGGGGGGTGCCCCGTCACTGCGCGCCGCCTTGCGGCCAAGCGCCCAACTGGCGGTCTGCCAAGCCGCCTAGCCACGTGTCAGCACGTCGCCTTTCTTGTTGGGGCCTCTTTCTTCACGCGGTCTGACAGGTGAGATCTTCACCGTCTGTCCGCCGTCTGTAGCGTCTGTCGCACTGCGCCGGGGGAGGGGGTTTGTGTTGCCCGCCCTCGTTTCTTAAGGCTGCACCGCCGCAAATAGTGTTTAGCGAGTTGTCGCACCGCAGTGCGCCTCGCGGACGGACCCTGGTCCGCCTACTTGTCCGCTCTCTCTCTCTCTCTCTCTCTCTCTCTCTCTCTCTCTCTCTCTCTCTCTCTCTCTCTCTCTCTCTCTCTCTCTCTCTTTCCCTCTCTCTCTCTCTCTTTCCTCCCCGAACCTCGTTAGACCTCCCTATGTCTCAACTCCATCTCCCTTCTTTCCCCGAGAGAGTACGTGCCATCCCGACGGGGGATGATCCACCTACCAGCGCTCCGAAGAGAGGACCGCGGCACCGCCCTACGGCCGCGCGTTGGGCCTCTCTCTCTCTCTCTCTCTCTCTCTCTCTCTCTCTCTCTCTCTCTCTCTCTCTCTCTCTCTCCCACCCGAGAGCCTCATCATCCTCCGCATCCTGCTCTTCCTCTCCATCCTGTGTGTGCTTGCTTGCTTCCACTCGTCGGTCTTCACCGCTGCCGTTCGTTTCTCAGGCATTTTCGATGCGGATTGGACCCAAAGTGTGCTCGCAGTCCAGCCCGTGACACTGCCCTCTTAGGAGGGTTCGAGCTTGCCAGCGATTTCAGTACTTCAGCAGTGGTGGTTTCGCAAACAGGGACTCTCTCATAACTTGGTTCGACACGGCCTGTTCTGGGCAACGGGGAGCTAGGGATCGCGCGCTTCATAGTGTACGCTACGTGTTTGAGTCCGACGCGTGTATCAAGCAGGTTTTCTTCTCGTTCGTGCCCCTCTTCATCCATGCCTTCTTCAGTCCTCGACATCTTAGGTGATAACACCCTGTTCGAGATAATTCGTGGGTTCTTAGCCTTTCGTGCAGACTGGTTGCAATGTTTGGTGCAACTGAGTTCGACGACGTACCCGACCTTCGGTCCGTGGCTGTGGCACCTCGAGGATCTATGGCGCCAGGTCACCCTGGAAGCGAGGATCCGCGCGATTCAGACCGACTGGTGGTGCAACCATGCGCCGTCCCACATCCGTGCGAGGGATCGCGCGATGGAGTCGGGCTCGGACTCGGAGTCGGCGGCGCCCTACCAGAGCTGGATGGACCACGGGTACACGCTGGGAGCGTACGACGAGATCGACTGGCCCGAGCCCCAGAGCTGGCATTTTTGGATCCGACCTCGGTAGGTTCTGAAGTTTCGAGATATCTCATGCCGTACCCTTCTAACCATCCAGGGGTTTGCCAATTCACCATCCAGTTCCTCCAGCGCACTTGGAAAACATATTCAGGCTTGACTCAGGGTGAGGTTGGAGCGCACATGCGAGAGTGGGTTTGGCAACGTAGGGGACACCGTCATATATGTGCTATCATTACATCCGTCATCTCGTTCCTCTCCTCCTTCGTTGGGCAAAGGCTCTCGCAGTATCGTGCTTTTCAGGGTCCACCGCTATGGAGTACCCTCAGTGTTTTATTGTTAATGTCAGGCTTGGTTCGTCTGCGGCTCGCTCTACATGACCATCGCCCACGGAAGTGGGCACGTCGGCTACTCGAGGTTCTTCCGCCTGAGTGGCACCGTGGAGTTTACGACTGGAACGAACCGATTGTACTCACAGCTTTCAGCAGCATGTTGGGTTTAGATACTGGCCCTCATAGGGCCGTGGTGTACGCACTGGGATCTCATTCGGCACTCTACCTCGGCAAGGCTATCTTGAGGGCAGCCCCCATGTCTGGGGTCCTGGGCAGGGTGATGGAGCATTTCAGGTCCTTCCTCCAGCCCCGCGTGCGCCCAGGCAATCGACCGCGATATCGTGCTTTACAACGCAGTGGAGGCTCGATTTTCTTCATCCCATTTTTGTGGCTACCGACGGAGTCGGCCAGCTTTCACTTCGAAGCTCTCGCAATTCGTCGGTGTCGGCCGTCCGCGAACATGGCAGACGAGCAAGAGTCAGAGCAGGTAAAGGTCAGGGTGTGCTGCAACCCCCGCCTCGAAAGAGGGAACCTCGTTCTCGGCCTCCGTCTTGGCGCCGTGCCCCGACCCGCAGGTATCCACCACCAGCTTGGACGACGGCGACACCAGCGTTTGCAGATCCTACTGTGACGACGTCGACGGGCCCGTTGGCACAGTTTCCAGGCGCGCTGTCAGAACCTGCACCTTGCTCCACTTTGCACGACCTGCAGCTTCGGGAACATCACTTTTATACCGGAGAATTCGGCCCTTTGTGGATCTACGAGTGGTGTCGACTAGGCCTCTTACTGGCCTTCTTAGCTGCGAAGTGGCGACCCCTTCCTTTCTGCACGTTCATGACGCGCGCGGAGCAGGGATATATATTATTTCGTGCTGCGGAGATGGCGCCGCTCTTTCTTGAGAACTTCTCGAGGTTACGCATGGCACGTTTCCATATTGATATTCATCTCCGTCGGCTACAGCTTCCAGCAGCAAAGCGTCCAATACTAAAACTACCTCATGAGTTTCGGGACCATCGGTTGAAGCAGGCCGTCAAGGGAGCCATTAACGCGATGTCTAACCACATGCGCTTTGAACCCGCACGTAAATGGCATCGTCGTCCTACCCGTGTCCTATATCGTGCCCGCAGAATTTGGAAAGACAAGGTGTGCGCCAGTAGGTTCTGTGCAGAGTATGTTTCTGAAGCTTTACCACCACCAGTCGAGGCAGATGGGTTTATCTCAGGCCCCCTTCACCTCCGACAGCTTTCAGGACCGTGGCGCTTGCCTGTCTGGGCAACTCCTCGGGTGTCGTTGAAAGCTGCACGGGCTGCTCTGACTGAATGGACGGCTACGGCGAGATTGGCACCCAAGATTGCACGTCGGGGTTTGGATTATCTGAACAAGAGATTTTCATCATCTTCGAAATCGGACTTAACTTCAGTATTCTAAGATTCCCCTGCTAGGTGGCAAGCTTTCGAAGCTGATATGCAGAAGTCTGTGGAGATGGCAGGTGGTAAGATCATTATTGCCGACGATAAGCTACCTGACAAGACGTGGGTTGCCGACGGCCCAGATGTGATCAGGTGGCTTCATCAGACTGCTGCACTTGATGGTGATTGGGCGCTCCGCCTCGATCTCACACGCCAGGACGCGGCCACCTGGCTGTGGACGAGGGTCTACCTGCCTGGCTACGGTCTCCGACGATGTTGCCGCCCGTGACTAAGGCCACATGCCCCCCGTATGTTTTTTCCCCGACGGTGAAGAGTAAATGCATCGACGCCGACGGGACGAAAAAATGCACCAAGGCTGGGCACACCTGCATGAGGCGCATCGTTAACTCAGCGGAGGCGCCAAGCACTGCAGGTTATAAATGCATTGGTCGTGCTGCTCGCCATCTTCTCCGTGCCTCAGGTACGTCTTGCGAAGTTTTCAGTATGAATGACGCGGCGGCCGAGCTGCGGCATATATCTGATGAGTTAGATCCGCCGTCGACGGACACGTGCTTGTGTTGTGGAGCCCTCATGCCGTGCATCTCGGTCGCGGTGGTGGACGCCGACCAGGCCTACGAGCAGTGCAGCGCGCAGTTCGTGGGCCAGGCGTGGATGGAGGTCTCTCGTGAACTTGTTAAGCAGCTGGGGACGGACTCAGCCTTAGTTCGACGAGGCCGTCAGTGTATCACAAAGACGTTCCGTGGCGGCACTCCGCCGCAATACTTCCGAGCTTCTGTGCATGATATTGCAAAGACGATGCCGGCATACTGTTGGCTCTCGCTAGTCACCATTGGAGGCATTGTATATGAACTCAGAGGCTTACCACTTGGTGGCGTTCTATTGGGCGTTGCATTATCTATACTTATGGCGTGGTTCGAGATGCGGTCTCAAAAACATCCTGAACGATATGCATCATCTGGCTTCACCATTTCATCATCATCGGTGTTTATAGAAATACGTCAAAGGAGATATGTCGACGACATCATAGGCATCAGCAAAGTATATTGTAGGTTATGCGTGTTCAAGTACTTGACAGAGGTTTATCGAGTAAAACTATCCCCAGCATGTGTTTTGGAAGATCCTGAAAGTCCGTGTATTTGGTTAGATATGGAAGTTTGGCCTCATGGGAACTCCCTCTGGCTTGCCCCCAAGAACGACAACAGGATCTGGCTCCACAAGGCCTCCGAGGGCCCCCGTCCGAAGATGAACATCCTCCCTTGGCCAGGCCAGCCCCCGCGGGGCTTCAACATGATCGTGGCGATTTTCTCGGGGCAGCAGATTCGGGCCCAGTTTCTGGAGTTGTCGGTTCCCGTCGCGGTCTCCTGGATCCTGGGGCTGGCCCTGGAGCTTTACCTCGTGGGCTACCCCTCGGCGGTGATATGCGCCGCAGCCCATGCCTGTCCGTGGTCCGTTGCCATACAGAAGGCTCGAGTGATTCTTCGTCGTTGGCGTTCTTCGTACGAGGCGGACACTACCATGGGTGGAGAAGGACGCCGCCCGTCTTGGAGCTACCGTGGAGGCGAGCGAGATGAGAGGTGGCGCTCCTACGACGGGTGGTACGACTCGCAGGGGAGACGTGATGATCGCGACAGGGATCGGGATCGCGATCGTGATCGTCGGGACTACCGCGACGGCCGGGGGGACAGCCGTGAGCGTCGTCACAGTCCAGGACGCGGAGGTGACCGTGGAGGCCGTGGAGATCGTGAGCGTGGAGGCTCGTCTCGTGATGATCGCGACCGTGGGCGTGATGGAGGTGATCGCCACTCGGACCGTTCTCGAGATCAGCGCCCGAGATCCCGCTCGAAAGATACGGCCTCTACCACCGACATCATCAAGATGAGGGAAAACTTAGCCAAGGCAGATCCAGAATACCAGGCTTTCGTGAAGGACAAGAAGGACAGGGCAGAGGAACTTCGCTTGCGTAAGCAGGGCGAGTACTTGGCCATGGCGATGAAGAGTTCATTCGGAGACAAGATGGCGAAACTCTTGGAGGGTGACAAAGATCAGAAGGCGACACAGTCCGCGTCGAAGCCCGACATTCGTGACACTTCGCCGACGCCAGTTGCGGAGGCCCCTTCGTCGGAGGACTACATGCGCCGTGCTGAACAAGGCTGGTTGCAGTCACTACTGGGCAAGAAGAAGACGTTGCCCAAGCGTGTGACGTGGGGCGATGCAGCCAACATCCTCGAGAAGGCGATGTCCACCGACAAGGGCATCACGGGCAACGTGAACAAGTGCATCCAGGCACACTGCCCCAGGAAGCAGGTGCCCAAGCAGAAGTCGAAGGCGGTGGCGATGGTCTTGAATATCGTGAATGGTAGCGCCCTCTGAACAGATACGGACGTGGAGTCATCATCAGAGAGTGAAGCTGAGACGATCATGAAAACTACTTTGACCTCGAAGAGTTCGACCTTTATGGCGTCGTCATCTATGGAGATGGTTTCGTTTCAGTTCTGTGTGATTGGTTATGCAGCTGGCCTAATATCAGCCCTCTTGGTGTGGCTAGTCTTTCCTGTGGATGAGTGGGGCCTCATGAAGGTGATGAAGGCCTATGTGACGCTCAACTGGACCCACACCAGAGAGACGTGGTTTCTTCAGGAGATTTCAAATTCTATGCAGCTCCCCTTCACTTTCGCCAACGGGGAGGAGCAGGCGGTGGTAAAGACGATGATCACAGGCATGGTAGGCGCTGCCATCCCTGTCGTCGCTGGTCGTCTCACTGGCCTCCCTGTCCCCATGTGCACCCCGAGTGGCAGAGTCCCCAAGCCGAGTAGAAGGAGGATCCCAATTAGTGATGCCTCTGGTAACCTCCAGATTTATCATGAGGCCCAGGGCTGATTTTTGGTCTCCCTCCCACCCTATCTGCTCCATTACTTAACCCACCATACTGCCCTCCCTCACTCTCCCCGCTCCCCCAGAATGTGTGCGACCCGGTCATGGCTAGGGTGTGAGTGGCCTGTGCTGGAAGGCTGACCAGGCGTGCTCACCACATCCCGTGTCCCTGCCCTATGCTCCCGTGCCTGGGTTGTTTCCGCACGTTTCCCGATCTCTCCCCTGTGCCAGCAGCCGTCACCAGTGCTCCCGAACCAGGCCGCCCTTGCTCTCGTGGGTGCAACACCGCCTAGCAGTGTCGCGGGGAGCTTTTTGGGCCCTCTCTCTCTCTCTCTCTCTCTCTTTCCCTCCTCCCGAACCTCGTTAGACCTCCCTATGTCTCAACTCCATCTCCCTTCTTTCCCCGAGAGAGTACGTGCCATCCCGACGGGGGATGATCCACCTACCAGCGCTCCGAAGAGAGGACCGCGGCACCGCCCTACGGCCGCGCGTTGGGCCTCTCTCTCTCTCTCTCTCTCTCTGTCTCTCTCTCTCTCTCTCTTTCCCACCCGAGAGTTTATTATTATTATCTCCTACATCTTCCTCTTCACCTCCACCCCGTGTATGTGTGTTGACATGCTGCCACACGTCGGTCTCCTCCGCTGCCGTTCGTTCTCAGGCATCTTCGATGCGAATTGGACCCAAAGTGTGCTCACAGTCCAGCCCGTGACACTGCCCTCCGATCGGAGGGTTCGAGCTTGCCAGCGATAGCAGTACTCAAGGCAGTGGTGGTCGCAAACAGGGACTCTCTCTCTCTCTATACCATTGGGGATGTCAGCACCTCTCTCGCCCTGCGCATCGAGCATGCCAGGGCTTTACTCCTCCCCTTAGCTGGAGCTGCCCTTGACCGACAGAAGTGCTTCGACTACCTCATCACGGACATCTGCCTTAACCTTGCGCTGCACGCGGGGTGCCCTCAAGACATCGTCACTGTCCGCCGAAATTTCTACAAACACCACAAACGCTACATCCGCATGAACGGAGCGTACTCTAAGGACTTGGCCAGGACTAGCGGTCACCTCCAGGGAAGTTCGTGGTCCCTGGACGACATCAAGCTGCTCATGTGCGTGTGGACAAAGAGGCAGCATCGATACGTTCCTCGATCACTCAGCACTACCTTTGTTGACGACAGCAACTCCACTACCCACACCGCGTCTGAGATGCAGAAATCTCTTGACGAAACCGCCAAGTTTGATCGATTCTCAGGTCAACGCATTCACCCTGGTAAAGTGGCAGGGTGGGCGCTCACCGACGAGCTTCACGCCGCCGTTACCCAGCTCACACTGGCGGAGCGCCCCCTACGTGTGGTCGATTCCTTCAAGCTCGTCGGGAGTTACATCAACGCAGAGGCAGCGCCGGCTCCAGCCGCGCTAAACCTCACGGCCACCGCTGACGCCCGTGTACGGAGAGCGACTATCCGCCTGCCGCGCATTGGCAAGCTCCCATCGCCGATGCTTATCAAGGCGCGGCACGCCCGTTCCCTGGCTGCCAGCGTCTGCACCACGGGCACCGACATTCAAGCACCATCAGGCACAGCCAAAACTGCCTACAACCACGCCCTCGAGGCGGCTATCCGCCCCAAGGGGAACAAGTGGGTCGAGTTCTGGACTCTCATGGCCGTGTGCGTCCCAGGACACGCCCTGGATATCGACGCCATCACGCGGCGTGAAGCATTCCTGTGCCTGCGGCGACAGGTAAACCGCGGCGTTACACTCTGCGGGCTCGCCAGAGACCTTCAACACCACGTCCAGACCCTGTTTGGTGGAGGACCCGTCGGACGACTCGTCCAGTCGCTCCAGCAGCTCCGATGGACCTGGCCCACATTTGGCATCATGTACGACGACTGGGGCTGCCAGATCAGCTGGCTGAATTTACCCCGAAACGCCTTCCTACACATGCTGCGGGCCTCGCAACGCAGGGCTTTTCTGCGGAGGATCAAGCCACGGCGACACGACCTTGGCTACCTAGCCTCTGTCAGACAGGGCCTCGACCTCTTCGCCAGCACGTGGCTCGCCCGAACTAAGGGAGCAGCCAAATGCACTGCTTGGCAGCTGGCGCTCCTCCTCAACTACCTGTCGGGCGGGGATCACACCCAACAGCGACGATCCCGATCAAACGCGTCGGCAGACCCCAGCCCCATCTGCCGATACTGCGACGAGGAAGAGGAAACTCAGGAGCACACTGTCCGCGACTGCAAGTGCTGGGCCCGAGAAAGACTCCCTCTCACCACCCTCATCAGTGACGACCAGTGGGCCCGTCTTCCGCCGCACACAAGACGCTGCGGGCTCTTTGACGAAGACCCAGCCCTCCTCGACCTGCAGGCCGACCTCGCGAGGGACCCGCTGCCACAGCCCATACCGCGGCCCCCCCCTGAGGGAGATCCTGCGGCTTCAGCCCAGGACACCTACACCACCAACCTTGACCACGACACTGGTTGGACATGGGTCTACGCTGCCACGGACGGTGCATGCACCAACCAAGCCATCCCATTGCTAGCAAGAGCGGGCTACGGCGTCTACTACGGCATCGATCACCGCATGAACTACAGTGCACGCGTTCACGGCCTAACGCAGAACGCCCAGGTTGCGGAGACCCTCGCCATTGTCCACCTTACGGCGTGTGCCGAACGGCCCGTGCACGTTTTCGTGGACAACCAGGCGGTGGTCGATGGGTTCCAAAGCATCATCGACGGACATCCAGCGCCGCAGGGCACGCACACGGAGCTCTGGGAAAAGATCCACCGATGTGTTATGGCCAAGCCCAACATGTTTCGCGTCGAAAAAATCGCCAGCCATCTGGGAGACATGGGCATCGACCTTGGGCTCATCGGGCCCATTGCGGAGGAGTTCAACCGTCAGGCCGACGCCCTTGCCACAATGGCGGCACGCACTCACAACCTTCCTGACGACATTGTCGAAGCTGCCAAAACACGACATCGCCAAGCGACCGTGCTCCATGGGGTCGCTGTCGCTATCTACGAGCGCAGACACCGCACTCTGCCGCTCCCACACCGCAGGGCTGGGTTTACAGCTGCGGAACTCAGCAAAATGGAACCAAACCCCCTGCTGTCGGACCAGGCACCACCTGCGGCTGGACCATTCATCCCGCAAGACCCGGATGTGCTCTGGGCCGAGGCCCAACGGGCGATGCTCGATGAACAGGGGGACGACCCGTTCGGCTTCGGTGGGGGATTGGACTTCTTGGACGACGGCCCAGCCAGCGCAAACCCTGCCCCGTCGGGCAACCTCTCGACGCCTACCTTGACTCCGACACCGAGAGCGACATCGCACCCACATGATGATGTCGCTCACCGCCAAGACGCCGACGATGACCTGGCTGATCCCCTCGGACTGAGTGGCAGCATAGACGACGCTCCGCCGACACCCCACGCTGCCGACGATGCCGCCCCATCGAGACGCCACCCGACTACGCGGCCGACATCCGAGCCCTCGCACGGCATCATGATTGGACCTACCGTGCCACCCACTCCGTCCCCCCACCAGCGCCAGCCCGCGGGGGCGGCTCCAGCCCCCCCGCAGGGCACCGAGCCAGTCAGGCCGTCGCACCCCGTCCATGCTTCCATTGTTGCTGGGCGCGAGGATGCGGCTCTTCCGACCTCACGGGGCGTGGCCCTAGCGGCTCCAGCCCTGGGGCCGCGTGTTACCCTCCAGTCGCCTATCAAGGGTGACGGCCGTCAGCACACGGAGTGCCGTACTGCGTTAGTCCACCACCTGGCCAGGCGCACTGATGACCTCGTCCCTCCCACGAGGCCCGCGGCCGCTGGCACTGAGCAGCCGCCCCTCACCGACCGCGAAACTGAGCTGTCCCAGGCTATGGCCGCTCTTCAGCAGAGGTGTGCTGCTCTCGCCGCTGACCGTGCCGCTGCTCAAGCCCGTCAAGGCCCTCTGCTCCAGCGCCTCCACCGCGCCGGGCGTGCCTTCGCCGAGCTGCTTACGCCCTCGCCCGATGGTGCTACGCCGCCACTCACCATCCAAGCTATGCTGTCATCGCTCCGCGGCGCTCCACCTGGTGTCCCGCGCTAATTTCCTCCTTTCTGCCTTCCCGTGTGTACGCGTGGCTCCGCGTCCACGGTGTCAGGGCGTGGGGGCGGGGGGTGCCCCGTCCCTGCGCGCCGCTTTGCGGCCAAGCGCCCAACTGGCGGTCTGCCAAGCCGCCTAGCCACGTGTCAGCACGTCGCCTTCCTTGTTGGGGCCTCTTCTTCACGCGGTCTGACTTGTGAGATCTTCACCGTCTGTCCGCCGTCTGTAGCGTCTGTCGCATTGCGCCGGGGGAGGGGGTTTTGTTGCCCGCCCTCGTATCTTAAGGCTGCACCGCCGCAAATAGTGTTTGGCGAGTTGTCGCACCGCAGTGCGCCTCGCGGACGGACCCTGGTCCGCCTACTTGTCCGATCTCTCTCTCTCTCTCTCTCTCTCTCTCTCTCTCTCTAGTCTCGGCTCGAGAGTGCCCTGCACTCAGACCGCAGCCGCGACGCGAAGCGCCCCGCCTCGGAGTCAGACTCCCAGGCCTCGCGAGACCGGAGGGGTCCCAGCAGGACCTTACTGAGTCGCGTCACCTCTCCACACCAGAGTGCCCGCAGCAATGGCCCCCAAGAAGCCGGAGCGCCGTCGCTCTTCTAAGCAGCCTCCGAGCTCCCGTCCCACGCGCCCTGCTGCCGAAGGGCCCCTCCTTCAACGCAAGCAGGACTGCATCGCAGCGTTCAAGCAAGCGGGGTCTGACCGCCCCACGGCCGCCTACAACGGGCTAGCCGAACTGAACGCGGACGAGCTCCAGGCAATGTACGACATGCACAAGTCCAACACGAAGAAGCTTGGCAGCGCCCTTTTCCGCATGTGCGCCGCCAGTCAGATTAGCTACACGCTCGATCATCACCAGCGCAGCAAGCCTAAGCGCACTGGCGGTGACACATCGCACCCACCAGCGGGTTCCGCACGTCTTCAGGCTGCGGACACCCAATTCATCGCCTTGGACCCTGCCTTTTGGAAGGTCCCTGTCCTTGCCGAACCCACCTCGCCTGACGACGGCAAGACGTTCAAGCCCAGCATCAGCCTCCACGACTACGAGAGTGGTGAACGGCTGCTGCAGCACCACCTCGAGCAGGGCAAGCGAGCCACGGGTCAGCTCGCGATTGCTGTCATGGGCCCGAAAAACGACAACTACGTCGGTACCGAGCTCGCCGTCCCCGTCCTGAAGCGTCACCCCACGGCGCCCAAAGTGGTCCACACGCACGTCCCCGTGACCGTGTACCAGCTGGGCACCAAGGAGGTCGCCTGCACGGAAAAGGTAGCCGTCGCCACCATCGACCCTGCCGACCACGTCTGCTGGATTCGGGCGACCATACACGTGACCGAGGCCATTGCCGCAGTCCCCTCCATGCACCAGGCCTTCGAGGACCAGTTCTCGGGAGGTGCCCCCGTGAACGGTGGTCCACGCGCCAAGGGCCCTTTTCGTGGCGACTCCGCTCCACAGGACAAGGCGCGCCAAAAGCACAAGGAGTCCAAGAAAGACGCTCGCCGCCAGGAGCTCGATAGTCAGCTCCACGACACCTTCAAGGCCCTCTTCCACGGCAACTTTAAAGCCGTCACCATCCTCGAACCCTGCAAAAGCCTAGGCAGGTTTGGATCGGGCGTCGGAAAGAGGTCCCTGCTGCCACCTTCGGCGTCAGTCTCCAAGCGGTCGACAAGGTCCTGGCGGGATCAGGGCAACTCGGTGCCACCTACGACCTCAGCAACGTAGGTGCAGACGAGCCCACCTCCGACAAGTATCAGACCGTTTGGTTCCCTGAGGACCAGCCCATCACGATGGCAGACGCGTTCCAGAAGTCGGTGGAGTTCAAGGCCCTGGGAGTCGTCAGTCACGGCAAGTCAGGCCTACTGGGGATCCGTGTTCCACGGGGGTCCGACGTCGCCAAGGCCGCTGCTGTCAGCATCCGCGGCTGCGAGGCTACCCTCGCCAAGACGCGCTACCGCATCACTGGCATTGCGGCACGCCACGCCACGCTGACCCAGCTCGCCAAGACTCTCACGGGCCCGTCCGTTTAATGGGACTGTGAGGTCTACCACACCGCCTGGGACCCAGCCACTGCGGCCCAGTTTGCCTTAGTGCGCGCTCATCGGCCCCCACTCACCTATACGGTGAAGGTCGCGGGGTGCCCCATCCCGTGGAGCATCACCGAGGCCCCGCTGGCTGAGGTGGCGCCGAAGCGGGACAATGTTACCATCGTCACGCCTACCACCATCACAGAGCCTGTGACGCCGCCAGCCGGTGGTGGCGGCTGTAGCCCCGCCACCGGCACACTCCTCACCAAAGCGGCCCAGAGCCCCTACCTCCACGACCTCATGACTGCCACGCCCAAAGGCAAGGGCGTCGCACCGCTCCTGACCCCCAAGGAGGAGCCTTCAGCCAAGCGCCACCGCTCCTCCGGCGGGAAACGTGACGCCGCGCCGCACGCAAGGCCACCCTGCGCCCCAGGCCGCAGCTCCTCTGCGCCCCCGCACGGCACGGACGGAGCCGCTGAACCGACGGCCGCCCCAGGACCAGGTGGCCACGACCCCTGGCTTGGCACGGCGGCGGCAGAAGGTGGGAGCCACACCGAAGGCGACGCTGCCACAGCCGCCGAAGTACCAGGTGACGTCGTCGACGTCGAGATCCTCTCATCAGGTGATGAATACAGCGTGGCCTCCCACGAACTCAACACCTTCGGTGAGCGCTTCGCATCGGCCTCTAAACCGCCCGATGCTGCCACGACCCGAATCCAGCACATGGAACAGCAGCACGAGCTGCTAGCCAACACGGTGGATAACATGCAGGTGCAGCTTGCGGGCGTTCTCTCCTCCCAGGCCACCCTCACGGAGCACGTTTCAGGGCTGGAACGGGGGCTTGCCACCGTCGTCACCCAGCAACAGACGGCAACCGCCGACGCCGCTGCACTGCGCGGCGACATCCAGACCCTCCTCGGGCACCTCACGGGAGGCACCATCCACCTGCCACAAGCGGCCACTCTGGAAATTAAGAAGGAGGAAGCCGCAGCGGCCGCCGAACCCGTGGCTGCCTGCAGTTGGATCGACCAGCCAGGCCAAGTCACCCCAGGGACGGGGCCCCCAGGGGCCGACAAAGGCAAGGACAAGGGTCGGGCCAACCAGGAACCCTATTGAAGGTGCCTCAGAGAGCCCGCCTCAGCCCTCCGAGGAAGCGCCTTCAGAGGCATCTATTCCCTCTTCGCGTCGTATCTCTTTCTTTTCACCTCATGTCTGTTTTGGCAGCAGCACGCGCAAGCTATCTGGTGTAGGGACACCCGTAGTCTTGCAGGGGGCGTGATTGTAGCTATGTACATGAGCATTCAGGGGTATTTGAGGACGTGTGCTGCCACGCAGCTTTCGGCTCATCGCTCGCGCCGCCCGCCAGGCCTCGCCATCATGTGGCGCCTTGCCTGCGGCCTGGCCCTCCCCTCGCTGGCTGGAGCACACCCGTCTTCAGGCGGTGCGCCCCAGCACGGAGGAGAGGCTTTCCTGCGACATGCGGAGCGTGGGACGCTCTTCTACCTTTACGATGACAGCATCCACAAATACGATCACAGCGCCATTTTGGACCCGATCGTGAACAGCACCGCCGCCGCGGGTCCGTGCGGCACCGGGCCGCTGGGCGCCATCGCGAGCGCCTGGCCTGAGCAGCACCAGGGGCCCCGCCCCACGCGCTGCCCCTCTGGGACTTCGACGGCTACTACGACGTCTACGACGAGTACCAGCATGTCTCCTACGAGCACGCCCTCGTCAACTACGACACATGCATCGCAGTCTGTCCTCAGCTTGTCCTCGACCGTCGCGCAGCATATCCTCGACAGGGCCGCTGGCAAGGCCCAGGCACGCAGTGGCGGCTTCAGCCCCGCTGTCGTGCCCCGCTTTAGCCCCACGAGTCCCACTGCCCCTCTGTGCGCCAGGGGTGAACCCGAGGAGGACCCCGCTTTCTGGCACCTGATGAACATCCGAGCACGGCTCATACCGTGCGCTGCGGCGTGGGCACCAGGTGAGGACCATCAGGACGTGTACTGGGCATGGCTCGAGGACTGCGTCCCGCACGTCCTGGCGACGCTCCATCTGCCACAGTACGACCACTTTTTCCAGGGGGATTCCGCGGAGAAAAACGACGCCCTGCGCCACCGCACCGCGTTCGACATGTGCGAGGATATCTGGCACAGAGCGGGCCCCGACAGACAGCGTACCAACCGCAACCTCACTCGTATCCAGGGCAGCCACGAGTACCCCACCCGCTACTTTGGCCTCCTTCTGGAATACCAGGGCGCTCGTGCCCAGCTCGTCGGCCCTGAGGCTTTCGCGGCACCACTGCCGCCATACCTCTCACGGGCCACGCCTTGCTGCCAAGAGGCCTCCCTCCGCCCGACCAAGACGCCCTGGCGTATCTCGTGGATGCGATCCCGCACCACCCGCCAGACCTGCAGCCGCTTGTCGAGGCGGAGCTCGCCGCGGCACCGATGGAACCGCTAAACCTACCACCGCCAGCTGGCCCCCTCGCCCAGAACGCCACGTGTGACCAGCCCGCGGCCGACGCCGAACCGCTTCTGTTCCAGCACATCGCGGCCAGCGATATCAGCAACATATCCCTGGACTCGTTCCACGTGTCGGACGATAGCCAGAACGACTCCAGCCACGACACGGAAACCCAGGATCGCGACGGCACGACACCGCCAGGTGACACGGCCCAGCGCGACCGTGACAGCGAACCCTACACAGGGCGCCCCCTGTCGCACAGCAGTCCGCCCATCAACTCGACCCAGGCCGACCCCAGCGCACAGCTCAGCGACGCCGAAGGCGCCACCGCCGCCGACGAGACAAGCCATTCCACTGCACTGCCAGCTCTCACCAGCCCGCGCAGTGTCGGCTTCAGCCCCGCTGCAGCATTGGCTGGATCTGGGCGTCTTCAGACCTCAGGTGGCAGGACCCCGCCCCGCACCCTTGTCTGCCGAGCTAACGCGACTGACTCCAACTCCAGCGCCGTCGGCCACTGGCAGGCTGGCACCGACAATGATCCCATCGAGGACGCGAGCCCTGACGCCAGCGGCTCCTACGAGGCCCCGCACAGCGCAGCGGCCTCCCGACGCTGCGGCTGTCTCATCTGCCTCTTCGTGGCCACGTATGCAATCGTGGTAGCCATGCCGTACAAGGACCAGATCGACGGGTACCTGCCGACACCGAGCCGAGACCCCAGCTACCGGCAGCGACGACGCCGTGAAGCTGCGGCACCAGGCCCATCCGTGTCCACTACGCCCCGACGCACAACGGCATACGACGCCGCGCCCGCCTTGTGGGGCATTCTCAAGTGGACCAGTGCCAAACTCAGAGACACCGTCTCGGGCGGAGCCAGCGCAGTCGGGTCTGGCCTCTGGGGTGTCCTGAAATGGGCCAGCGGCAAACTCGGAGCTATTGCCACAGGCGGAGTGGTTTGCGGTCTTCTCCTGGTCGGCGCCAAACTTCTCGCTCAAGGAGCCGTCGGACACGTAGGAGCCCGCATCTGTGCGCGCGCCCTGGACTCACCCACGGCCCAGTGGTGCCTCCGCTGTTGCCAACCGATCAGGAGGCCGCGCGATGAGGCCACACACAAAATGCCGCGCACGCATCCCGACGACCCCGAGAGCCAGCACGTGCACTCTCTTCGACACCCGCTGCTACAGGAACACTACGCTGCTGCAGTTGCCGCCGCAGTCGCCGATGTCACCACCGCCACCACCGCCGCCATTGTTGAAGTCACTGCCGCGGTATCGCGAGCCTCGTCTGTCACACCACGGTCGACCAGCCCGTCCCCGCGAGACGGCCCCCCAAGCGGCGCGGCCTATGGCAACCCGCCGACTCACGAAGACGCCACAGCTCAGGCCACCGATGCCGAGGCAAGTGAAACACGGGAGCGCACCCTCGACAGGCCGTGGTCCATCTTCCGACATGCAGATGCTCGTGGTTCCTCTTCCGACATGGACACCCAACCACCACGACGGCGAGCACGCTACGCTTCACCCGCCAGGCCCCAGGCGCCTCCAGGCCCTGGTACGCCCCACCCAGCCCTCAGGCCACCGACGCGCAACTTACGCAGCACCATCCAGCGCGACCCAGCGGTCCCCGTGCCGCCGACGAGCATCCTCACCTCCCTGTACCAGAACGGCTTTGCGCTTGGTAACAGTGGCGTGACTACAGAGGACATCAAAGACGCCCTGCGACTCTACGCCCATCCTCGATTCACCCATGACCCAACGCTCCAAGCGTTGGCGCCGTGGACTGACATCATGCAGAGGCCCCCGAACCGACTCTCTTGGGTGCTGGAAGACTCGGGTGGGAACTCAGGCGAGACGATCTTCCCCTACCTCACGTGGGACCTCCGTGAACCCACCACTGACACGCCCACGGTCTTCTGGCACGGGACCCGCGGCGACCTTGCGGCTCGTCTCGCTTTCAACGGAGGTCACCTCCTGCCGGGCCCCCGCCGTGAAGCGAAGGGTCGAACCGCCACACATGTCGGCCGCACGTACGTGAGTGTGCACCCGTCGCTGGCCGCGTGGTACGCGGTGCCGCCTCACCCGCCCTGCAGCCTCGAAGACGACACCCTCGCCTGGGGACCCATCGCGCTCTGGATGTGCGAGGCTACCAAACCGCCGCGCGGTGAAAACTGGCACAACTTCGTGAAAGGGGAGACTCACGGAGCGCGCCTCATCTACCCACGGGTCCTGGGCCTCCTCATCCGCATGGACTGGTGTGCCCCCGCCGAAGCTGCCTCCAGGTGCCGTGCCCTCCCACACACCTATGGCATGGGCGACTGTGCGCACGCCCTCCACATTGCCGGCTTCGATCACCCAGACCTCCGCGAGGCGGCTGAATCCCGCGACCAGGAAGCAAACACCTGGCGCCGGCTGGACACCGCGGCAGCGTGGCCACCGCCGCAGGCACTATACTCGCCAGAGGCAGCGCGAGCATGGGCTACACCGCACTACGACACCGAAGCAGCCACCAGGGCCGACCCCAACCAGCCCCGTCCGCGCGCCTCGCTTCGCAAGCTCCAGCTGGACCCGCAGCCACTGATCGACCTGGTGTACCCTGGCTTGCAGGCCGTCCCCGTGCGGGGGCAGTCCGACGCACGAGCGCCGCGCCCCAGCGGCTCCAGCCCTGGGGCCGCGTCTGGCCCATCGCACACCTATCAGCCAGGTGCCGCCCTGGGACACAGTCCAGATCGCTCATCGACGACATCGAGAGCCGACGACCGCCGTGCGCCGTCCCTCATCAGCGCGGCCGCCGCCCTCGCCCGAGGCCATGCCCGCCCACGGCGATCCGCCTCGCGTTCGTCACGGCAGAGCGGCGGAAACTCCACCTCGGACAACAGCGACATCGAGACGTGGGAGCACTTCGAGACGGAAGAGGAGCCGACCGCCTACCACGTCCTCGCCTTCCACGTCCGCGATGTGCGGGCCCGTGTGAACGCCCCTGGCGTCGAGGTCTGGCTCGACCCAGGCGAGCATCACGATGGCGCCTACCTACCGTGGGGGGCGACCGTTGTGGGCCACCGCGTTATTGACCCTGCGGTTGCGGGTCGCGACGGCTGGGTCATCCTTCACCATGACCATGGCGATGCCACTACCAGGCTCTGGGCACCGACCCAAGTCCACGTCAAGGCGGACGACACTTGGCGCACGGTCATGATCCCAGCGGACCTGGGGCCCCAGTGGATCGAGCGCCATGCTGACGACGCTCGCCTCCCCGCGGAGGTCGTCCGCACTACAGGCCAGTCCTGGTTCGCCGACGTCTGGCCCTTGTGGGATCGACCCCGACCCCACCCAGACGACGCAGTCACCGACGAGCAAGCGTTCCCGCCCCTACCAGGACGCTGGACTTGCCTACAGTGCCGATTCCAATGCTGTCAGTATTGTGCTGTCCGCCGCAACACACAGCTCGGCACCTCGGGCCAACCAACGTGCCCGGACTGCTCCCTCAGCGGACTACGGGCACCTATGGACTGGTCCACGGACTACTCCTGCAACAGCTGGACGTGTGCGTGCAGCACCGACAACAGGGACTCCGACACATGCTGCCTCTCCAGCAGATGCCCGCATCCGCCTCGTCCGCACAGTCATTTCGACGTCCGTGCCACAGGGATGCCTCCGCACATCCTCGCCCGCCAATACGGCAACGCGCCAGCCCAGCACGACCTCAAGGAACCCCCCCGAGCGCCTTCAGGCCCCGGGGGGGAGCCTCCACAACCAGGCCAAGCAGGTTACCAGGGTCAATGGTATCTTCCACCGAGGCCGCGTCGCGTCCTCAAGCAGGGATTGCCCGACGGCACGAGGCGGCCACCTGGGTTCACAGGAACGGGGATGCCTGAAGACCCGTCTCCCGACCAACCGCTGTGGAAGGAAGGCTACGTGCTCTTCGGCCCCCACCAGGCCCTCAAGGAGGATTTCATCTTCAACAAAGCGGTCCGCCGACCTTACTCCCTAGCCATCACCAACATGCACAGGGATGGTGTCACAGTCAGGACCGTCTGCGAGTCTATCGCCGAGCGCATCCACACTACCCGCACGCGCTGGCGAGATGTGGTACTGTACTGGGATGCCGAGGGCGGCCCTGGGCCTCAAGCTCTCGACTACGACATGCGCCTCTGTGACGCCATGGTGAGCCGTGCCACGACCGAAGCCGAGCTGAACCACGACCGCAGCAACCGTGGTAGCTTCTGTCTCTATGGACCAGCGCACCAGCGAGCTGTGAACATCACGGTGCTCCCCGAGCCGCAGAACATTGACTACGTGGAGCATGTGCGGCGATACTCACCCGTCGGGGATACCTACCCAGACCACGCCTTCGAGCACGTCTATCAGGGCTGGCGGCGGCCCGACGTGCCCACCATCCTCCCCGACACCCGCCCGCTCTCGAGAGCCGACCGGCAGCGCTACCAACAGCACCTGCAGCGCACCCAGCAGCGCGACCAACGCGACGCAGGTCAGCCGAGCACGCCACGCAACCGCTCCCCCGCGCGCGTCCCGACAGGCGACAGCGCGGTGTACGGCGGGGGCGCCGCCTATCACCGTGGCCCCATTGGTGCCAGGCCCGCGGCGGCAGGAGCATCCGCCTCCAGCTACGGCCACGCCCCCCACGCCAGGGTGCACCCAGCGGTCGTCGGCTACCCGCGTGCACTCGGGCAGGCTCTCCCACGGGCCACCTCGCCCGTGCCAGGGTCCTCGCGTGCCTGGGGCCAGTACCCAGGCCGCCACGACAGCACCGCCAGCAACCAGTCCGCAGTGGCACCCCCTGCGGCTCCAGCCCAGGGGGCTGCACCAAGCCGTGGCAGGACAGGGCGCCCCGAAGGATGGCGCGAGGCGAACGTGCGTTCCTGGCAACCGCGCCAACACACGCCCCCGCCAAACGTGGCCGCAGCGCTGCGCCCTGCCCAGGCAAAACCTGCCCCCCCTGAGCGCGAGCGGCAGCCGCTCGTCCCGCTCGTCCTCACGCACATCCAGGTGCACCACAGCGCCTCCCCGCGGCACAGCGAGGGCAGTGCCCACCACGTCAGCCCCCGGCCCGACGCCGTCGACCCTGACCAGGCTGCAGCCTCGGCGGCGGGCGGCACAGGCGGCTCCCGCCCGCCCAGCCCATCACCCTGCGCAGCGCCGATCCGCTCCCCGAGCAGGGCGGACTCTGCGCGCGCAAACGCCCAGGTGGCCTCGCCACGTGACCGCCACACGGGCGGGCGCGTCCCGCGCAGCCGGTCCTGCAGCCGCCACAGCTCGCGCAAGCCCCCTCGGAGCTCCACGAGCTCGCCGCCTCGCGAGACTCAGGCTCACGGCCAAGCCTCAGAGGTGGTGCCACGTTTCGGTGCCAGCGCCATCGAACCTGGCCAGGTCGACCTCGAGCCGACGCCGTCCACGGACCAGGAGCTACCACCGCCCACCCGCGTTGTCGTCCCCTTCGACGAGGTGCCGACCTTCGACTCCTTCAAGCACAAGTACACCGTCAAGGGCCTCGCGGCGGGCTTCGGCGGCGGCTCACCGCTGCCCCCTCCGAGCCACGGCGGCGGCCCCGCCACCACAGCCGCTGCCGCGGCAGCGGCGGCCCCGCGTGGAGTCAGCCCTGTCCGCAACGCGTGCCTCACGGCAGCGGGCATGGACGAGGCTCAGCGCCAGGCCACCGACCGCGCCGCTCGCCACGCCCAGCTGGTGGCTGACGCGCTGGCAGGGCGTCCTCCGCCGCAGCCACAGGGCCCACTGCCCGAGGCGAGCGCGGAGGGTGCACACGAACAAGCTGTTCCAGCTGATGCTGCTCATCACGGCACTGACGGGGCGGGCGCGCCGCCGCAGGACGGACCAGCGGTGTCGCGTGCGCAGTATTTGCGCGCGCGCTGCGCCGCTGCCGCGCCGAGCTGCCGCCGCTGGTTTGCTTTTGCTCTTGAGCTCGGCAGGACGGATCGGGGAGTCGCCTCCCTCTCCCCCTGCTGCCGTCTCACCTCTCCTCCCTCCGTCCCCCACGGTACAGGAGTGAGGAGGATTTTTAGAGGCAGTTTTGCCGACGTTTATGACCCCCCCCCGGCGCAGCGTCGACCATGCCTTGCCTATACTTTTGGCCCGACGGCGGCTTCAGCCCCGTCCAAGCCAATCTGCCGCGACGCCATGAGCTCCTACTGTGGCCAAGCCTTCTACCTGGGTGACGGCCAGGCTGACCTCCACCGTGCGGGGCGTGCTAACCCCAGCTCCACCGACGGAGATGGGCCAGGTCGCTCCATCCACCTCGTCAGCCTCAACATCACGAGTCTCCCAGCGAACTGGCCAACCATCACCGCTCTAGGTGTCGACCACAACGCCGCAGTCATAGCTCTGCAGGAGACCCGACATGCCAAGCCTACCAGGCAAGCCATCGCTACCAACGCCGCCAATCCACACCACGGAGGATACCAGGCCAGTCTGGGACCTGACCTGGATTTGGCGCGCGCTCAGCGCAAAGCTGCTCACGGTGGCACGGACCACACGGTCGAGGGCAACACCGGCGCCTCGGGTGGGGTCGCCATCCTCTCTAAGGACGCCATCGTCGACTCCACCGTCGACGACATTGCGATCTGTATCGCCACCCTCAAGGCCAAGAAACGATGGCACGAGGCCTTCCTCCCGCTCTGCACCCAGCACCGCCGCAGGCGGCGACGAAACAACCATGGTCCCGCTGGGATCTACATTGCGAGCCTCTACGGGGTCGCTGGAGGGGACAGCGCCGATTTGTTTCGGCTTGCTGATTGCGCCGCCGCGAGGGTCGGCTCAGCCCCGTATTTCATTTGTATGGACGCCAACACGAACATCGACGACAATCCACATCTGCTGCACATGATGCAGCACGGATGGTTTAACGTCGCTGAAGGCACACCAGACCACACCATGCACACATATGGCAACATCCCTGACTGGGACCGCGTCACCAAGTGCCCCCGCACTTCGCGCATCGACTATATCATCGCCAACCAAGCTGCGCGATCCCTTGTCACCGACTTCTGCTATCTGCGTGACTTGCCAGCGAAGTCCCATGTCGGCCTGCAGGTCACACTCGACCTTAGCCGCCTCGACCACGCGGCCCCGCGCCTTCTGGCCCCCACGCCTTACCCTCCTAACGACGGAGCTCATGAGGACCACGAACTTCAAGCATTAGGGACCCTCATCGCAGGGCGATACCATGACCGCATGGAGCAGGCTGACACACGCGACGATGTGGAATGCATGTTCGCCCTGGCAAACGAGGCCAGCCACGAGTGCCATCTTACCCGGCTGCGGGACCTGCCGCCCCCACCGCCAGACCACCCAAAAAAGAAGGCCCCTACCATGCACGGGCTCACACCCACGTTCGAGGAGCGACCCGCCGTCCCCCGCGCCTTTCCCACTTACGGAGCCTCCACGATTCACATGAACCGCCTTCGCAAGCTCCATCGGCAACTTTGTGAGCTTCGCTTCATCGGACAGCACCATCATTTGGACTGCCGTGCTATCCCGCCGTACCTGCCGCAACGCATCGACTGCACGTGGACCGCGGCCCGCCTTCTCTGCCACAAGCTGCGCCCCACGGCCCTCCTGGCCTTTCCCGATGCCTGGACCCCCGACGTGCCAGCACCACGCGGAGAGCACCTAGACCGTCTGATCCAAAACCTAGACTCAGAGCTGGCGCGACGTGCAAACCGAGCCAAAGCTGAACGCATCAAGAACTGGGCTGAGGGTGTCCGCGAGCCAAGCGGGCGAAAGGCGGCCATATACGCACGGGCTGCCGACTGCTCGCCCACGGCGTATCTCCGCACGCCTACCACTCCCGACGATGCACAGCTCCACTGCGACACCACCGCCTTCAACCCTGGCCAAGCTAGCACGGACGATAGTGATGCCGACACCGACGCCGGCGGCTTCAGCCCCAGCGACGGTAGTTCGCTCGACACGGACAACGACGACGGCCACACTCGTGACCCACCACCTGCCCAGGTTCCCGACGCCCTCCCCGCCAACGCTATTGTTGCCAACACAAAAGACATGCTTAAGCTCATGGTCGACACCTGGGAGCCCATCTTGGGCAGGTACCGCGCTCGCGCGGGCCATGACGCCGAAGCTATGCCGACGTGGGCGGACTTCTACGACGAATACCGCCAAGAGCTGCCTACGCCATCACCAGCAGCCCCCTTCCACCTGACCGACGACCAACTCATCCACTTCATTCGCACCCGTTCACCGCGCCGCGCGGGGGGACTCGACGGCTGGACGACCAAGGAGGCAAAGGAGTTACCCGACGACATCCTTCGCCTCTTCGCCAGCTTCTTACGTGCTATGCAACGCACTGGCACCATCCCCGAGCCCCTCCTGCACGTGCCAAACCCGTGCCTCCGAAAAGGCCGAGGGGAACTCCCGACGGACCAACGACTTCTCTCGGTTCTTTCCGTGTGATGTATGCGTGGGAAGCGCCGGCCTACCGTAGCCTCACGACCTGGCGGCAAGGATGGACCCATGCCACGAGCTTCGGCGCTGTTCCCAAAGCCACCATTGGGGATGTCAGCACCTCTCTCGCCCTGCGCATCGAACACGCCAGGACTTTACTCCTCCCCTTAGCTGGAGCTGCCCTTGACCGACAGAAGTGCTTCGACTACCTCATCACGGACATCTGTCCAAACCTTGCGCTGCACGCGGGGTGTCCAGAAGACATCGTTACTGTCCGCCGAAATTTCTACAGACACCACAAACGCTACATCCGCATGAACGGAGCGTACTCCAGGGACCTGGCCAGGACAAACGGTCACCTCCAGGGCAGCTCGTGGTCCCTGGATGACATCAAGCTGCTCATGTGCGTGCAGCACCGATACGTT
>CAUYUJ010006385.1:0-54005 GCA_963575745.1 Prorocentrum cordatum
TGTGCCGGAATGGGTGGTGGGGAGGCATGCGAACCCTGCCGCTGGGGCCTTCGGTGGGGCTCCCTATGGGGCCACGAAACGTGTGAGGGGTGTGCCGAAATGGGTGGTGAGGAGGCATGCAAACCCTGCCACTGGGGCCTTCGGTGGAGCTCCCTATGGGGCCACGAAACGTGTGAGGGGTGTGCCGAAATGGGTGGTGGGGAGGCATGCGGACCCTGCCACTGGGGCCTTCGGTGGAGCTCCCTATGGGGCCACGAAACGTGTGAGGGGTGTGCCGAAATGGGTGGTGGGGAGGCATTCGGACCCTGCCACTGGGGCCTTCGGTGGAGCTCCCTTATGGGGCCACGAAACGTGTGAGGGGTGTCCGAGATGGTGGTGGGGAGGCATTCGGACCCTGCCACTGGGGCCTTCGGTGGAGCTCCCTATGGGGCCAGAAACGTGGTGTAGGTGTTGCCGAATCGGTGGTGGGGATGATGATGATGTGATGATGATGATGATGATGATGATGATGATGATGATGATGATGAATGATGATATGATGATGGATGATGATGGTGATGATGGTGATTATGGTGATGAGGAGGAGGAGGAGGAGGAGGAGGAGGAGGAGGAGGAGGAGGATGATGATGATGATGATGATGATGGGAGGAGGGACGGGGGGGAGGAGGAGGAGGTGAGGAACGCGGGGCGCCGTCTCTTCAAAACGAGGACCCAACACCACAGGATGGTTGGGAAAAAGGACCCTCACCTCGAGGCCTCAGGTCTTCGGGCGCTGTGCGTCGGCTCCGGGAGGCTCGTCTGCCTCGGGAGGCGTATGAGCAGCTGCGCCTCGCCGCGGGGCGTCTGGGGGTGCCCAGAGATCGTCCCGAACGGCCGCTGGAGGCCCGAGTGATGGCCCGAAGCCCGACGCTGAGGATTCCGGGGGAGGGGGGGGGGGCAGGCTCGGGGGGGCATGCACCGACCCCAGGGCGCCCTTGGATCGTAAAACAGGGCCAGGATCGGGATAAATCGCTCCAGAGCGTTCCGGAGCGTCGTTTTAGATCGCCGAGAGGGGCCCGATGGCCCGCCCCTCCCAGGAGCGTGCACATCCGCTACCGAGGGCCTGTGGCCGCTCCGTCGGCGAGGAGTCGCCGGGTGCAGGTCGATGCTTCCCCCCCGGAGCAGGTCCTCCCCTCTCGTTGAAGGCGCCGAGGGGGGCTGAGCTGGCTTGTCCCCAAGAAATGCGGTCCAGGGCAGGGGGAGGAAGGCAAAGTCGCCCAACATCGGTCCGCAGGCCCTCCCAGTGTCCATCCTGTGCGCTGTGTCTTTGCCTGGTGGAGGACGGTCAATGGAGATGAAGCGTGCTGCTAAGTAATATTGTCCAGATGTCTGAAACATGTGTTAAACATGTGTTAAACATGTAGACACACGTTTAAAACATGTTTAGAACCTGTTTCCGACACTTTAAACGCGTTCTGAGTTCGATGATCGGACTGTTAGGTGTCCATTGTCGTTGCATCCACAAGTCAAGGGCAGGGGGAGGAAGGCAAAGCCGCCCACCATCGGTCCGCAGACCCTCCCAGCGTCCCTCCTGTGTGCCGTGTCTTTGCCCCTGTTCCGTGGTTGACGGCCCCCCGGCCTTGGCCTCGCTCGCACGCGTGCATTTTTTTCCTCGGCGAGAACCCTCGAGGCAGCATCCCGGACCATCGAGCAGAGAACAACCACGCACGAAACCGAACGGTGCGCGGGGCATGGCCGTCCGAGCGCCGGCACGGGGCCCGAGGAGCGGCCCCCTGGAGGCCGACGCAGGGCACCAGACTCTCCCTGCCCGGTCCTTCCGGCTGGCCGGGGCCAGTGCCGAGCGGGTCCTCCGCTGTCGCTGGCCTTCGGCCTCCGCCGCGGCTGCCTCGAGGAGAGGCGCGCTCTCGGCCCGGGCCTCGCGGCGGCGTGCCCCCTCACTCGGGGGCGGAGGAGAGAGGGGGGTGATGACCAGGGGGGGGTGGATGTCATGGCGTGAGCCATGCTATTTCCTCTGATTTCATGGCGCCTGGTCTTATTTCATTACGTTCCTGACCCCCCCCCCCCCCTGGGCCGCGCACATGCCGCCGGCCATGATTTGCGCCCCCCCCCTCTTGGACGCCCACCTCTTGGCCGCCCCCGACTCACCAGTGGCTTCGGCCAGGCGCAGTTGGAGACGAGTCGGTCGGGATGGTGGTCTGGGTCCAGAGGAAGGGTTGCCGTCAACCCGCAGTTAGTAAGGATGAACGACTTATCAAGGTTACCCGTCGGTCGTTGAAGGTAACCGACCACGGGAGATCAGAATCCCCCTGGGATAATAATATTCGCGATTCCCGCGGGGATAATAAAGGATTTCCCAGGGGAAGGCAAGTTAAGTATGATGATGTTGTTGTTGATGGTGATGATGATGATGATGATGATGATGATGAGGATGAGGATGAGGATGAGGATGAGGATGAGGATGACGATGATGGAGGAGGATGAGAAGGTTAAAACAGGCGCGCGACAGAAGCCTGACTCGAGCGATCTCGAGGCCCGTGGCTACTTGCCCGCAGAGGCGCGCTACACAAGGATGGTTCGAGAAATCTCGAGGCTCGTGGCTACTTGCCCGCAGAGGCGCAGGACAAAAGGCTGGTTCGAGCGATCTCGAGGCTCGTGGCTAGGCGCCTAGATTGTGCCAGCGCAAGAGAGGTCCTTGGCCGATCTGGCCAAGAAACCCCTCTTGCGCTGGACTTCAAACCGACCCCATGCAAGCACGACATCCTTTGGAGCCGTCCTTGCATGGAAGACATTTGGTGCAAAGCTGGGCGGCGGCGCTAGCCTCCTCGTAGGGGCCGTACTTCGGCTCGGCCACCGTGGGCTCCTTGCAAGGGTTGGATTTGTGCTTGGCCTTGGCCTTGGCCTTGGCCTTGGCCTTGGCCTTGGCCATCGCCACGTCGTTGACGCTCGCCTCCTTGCGTTTACTGATGAACTCGTTGCCTCGAGCGATCATGGCGTTGAGAGCTGCTAGCATTTGGCGGCCCTCGCCTCGGATCTCGCGCAGGGCGCGCTCGATCCAGCGATCGCCCAGAGAGCAGTGCCAGATGGAGGGTTTCTCCGAAGGGCTTAGGCGACCCGTCCTCCTCCTCCTCCTCCTCCTCCTCCTCCTCCTCCTCCTCCTGCATCTCCTCCTCCTCGTCCTCCATCTCCTTCCCCTCCTCCTCCTCCATCTCCTCCTCCTCCTCCTCCTCCTCCTCCTCCTCCTCATCCTCCTCCTCCTCCCCCCCCTCCTCGCCCTCCCCTCCTCTCGTCGCGTACGGCCCCAGGGGAAACCAGATACCCCGACGGTAGGACCCCGCATGAGAATCCTCCAAGCTAGTCTGGACGCATTTTTCTCAATCGACGCATCTCATAGATCATTGAGATGCATGCTCTTCCCTGTTTCGGTGCACCCCTCACACGTTTCGTCTTACCACAGGGGGCCCCATCTAACGCCCCAGAGGTACTGTTCACATGGTGGCGTCACACCCGTTTCGGCACACCACTCACGCGCTTCGCGGCCACAGAAGGGATGTCCACCGAAGGCCCCAGAGGCGCCGTCCACATGGTGGCGTCACAGCCGTTTCGGTATACCCTTACACGTTTCGTGTCCCCATGGGGAGCCCCACCCAAGGCCCCGGGGGCACTGTGCACACGGTGACGTCACACCCGTTCTGGCACGCCCTTCACACGCTTCGCGCTTCGTGCCCCCATAGAGAGGTCCACCGAAGGCCTCCCAGAAGCACAGTCCACACGTTGGCGTCACACCCCTTTCGGCACACGCCTCACACGTTTCGTGCCCGCATCGGAGGGGTACTGTTCACTTGTTGGTGTCACACCCGTTTCTGCAACCCCCTTACACGTTTCGTGGCCCCATAGAGGTCCACCGAAGGCCCCAGACGCACAGTTTGCATGCCATCCCGGCACACCCCTCACACGTTTAGTGACCCCACTGGGAGCTCCACCGAAGACGGTATTCACAGCCGCGGTATTCCCCAATTGCGTTTTGCTGGGTCCAACCAGGATACTTATTACAATGGTTCGTGGCCGTCTGGACCAAAAGTGTAGCCAGCATTGAGGCGAGAGCACGATCCCTGCGTCAATTTCGAGGAAGTCCGGGAACACGGTTGAAAGGTCGGGTCCCAGTTGTTGGACTCTTTTGTGGTTTTACCATTGTTTTCACGCTCTAGAGAGACGCTATTCGAGAAACGGGAGGATGTATCGACCCCCAGTCCCCCATCGATTGCAGACAGGGGCCCGATGGTTCACTCCGCCCAGAACCGTGCGGTGCGGTTTCGCTATCGTGAGCTTCTCGCCGATCCATCGGCGATGTATCGCCGATTACAGGTCGATGCCCCCTCCCCCGGCCTCCCCCCTGAGCTGACCGTCCTAACGTCACCCCCTAATGTTTTGCCGCTGTTTGGCGGCAGTCCTGGCTCCATGGGCATCGATTTCTGTCCTTGCCCCTGGTCCAAGCCAGTGTGGGGTTTGGGCGTGAGCAGGGGCAGGGAGACAACGCGGGGCGCCTCTACTGAAGGGGCCCAGGAACACACCTGCCTGGTCCACCACCGGCTGCCCATTACATTAAGGGTTCTTATTGTGGTGGGTCTGTTTGCACAATTTGCGAGGGCAAGTTGTGCGGTGGTGTTTTTGCTTTGCGATGCTATGCCATGCGATGCTGCGCTGTGATGTGCTTTACGATTAATATGCTGTGCCATGCTTTGCTATGCTGTGCTATGGCACACGACGATGCTATGCGGTGTTATGCGACGATGTGCTCTGGTATGTCATGATATCCCATGCTATTCCATGCTGCGCTATGCGATGCGACGCGATTGTATGCGATGCTGTTCCATGCCAGGGTATGCGATGCGATGCGATGTTATGAAATGATCTGCCATGCTATGACCAGCTCTGCTTTGACATGCCATGGCATGCTATGCGTCGCCGTGCCATGCAATGTATTGGTATGATTTGCTGTGCTATGCTATATCACGATCCCATTTGCAATGCTATGATTCGATGTGCTGCGATATGAGGTACCAGCTGATTGTATGCCATGCTGTGCAATACAATGCCATGCTAGGTTATGCCGTGTTCTGTCACGCGATGCTTGGCAATGCGATGCAGAGCGATGCTGCGCTATAGTTCCAGTTTGTCCCTCCCGCAACCTCCCTATCACCCGAAGAGTGGTTGTGTTTGTTGGCCCTTCCCAAATTAAGTCGAACCACCCTTGCCCCTCGTTGCGCATGTTATTCTAGCTTGAATGTCGCGCGAGTAGCCGCTTGGCTCAAAGGGGTGGCTCAACGCACCTGGGGAAAGCAGTGTCAGGGGGATCTACTGCGCGGGATGGTGTTGGTTGCGCCGCCGCTTCGTTTTGGGCCCCAGCCACTGGCGGGAAAGCAGGCGAAACCTAGGCGCGCTGAGGGGAGGCCGAAGCCGACGGCCATGCGGGCGACCCAGAAGAAGGCCGAGGCACAAAAAACATTTCAACATGTTGTGCGCTCCTCGCCGCGAAAGCTGAGTCCATCGAGGGCGTCGTCGAGGCCTCTCCCACGGAGGCCGCGGTCATGCGCGGCGGTCAAAGCGACGAAAAGGTCACAAGTTTTGAATATGACGTCCCCGCCACTGGCAAGAAAGGTTCCCACAAGTGGAAAGGTTTCGCAGACTCTGTCGCGAAAGCGTCCCCTCTCGGATGACATGCTCCAGGTGTTTGACGGGGCCATTTCCGAGGCGCAGCATCTGGAAAGCCATGCGGGTTGCAAAGGTTTCTGCATCCGGTGCGATTTGCAGAAGCGACCTAAGGTCTACGAGGCGTGTGCCCTCTACGAGGGCCGGTCGTGGTTGTCACGAGGCGTTAGCCGCGGCATATGGGGCCTGGGGTGTAGGATCTGCTCTGAGTTTGCGGCATCTGGCAACCAGTGTGACGGCGCCAGGTTTTCAAAGTTTGCCAAGTTCCAGATTCGCCCGAAGACGGGCTTCAACGCCAGGATGCTGTTAGAGCGACATGCCAGCAGCACGTCGCACAGAGTGGCCTGTGGGATTACAAAGAGAAAGGGTTCCGACATGTTCGCTCAGCCGATTGCACCACAGCCTCTGGCGTGCCCGACCGTTTGGCCAACCGAGAGGCCATGCGAGTCTCTGGCGACTGAGTCTGATTCCAGGCTGATTAAGGGAAACGTACCGACCCCATCGGAGTGGAGAGACGCGTGGGCGGTGCTATCAGAAGGAGTCTCTCTCCGGAAGGCCGCTCGCGTCAGCGATAAGAGAAGCCGCGCGCCTGATCCGGCGGCGACGCAGGCGAACAGAATACGGAAACGCCAGCGCCGACAACTCCAAGTGATGGCGGAAGTCCTGAGGAGAAGGATCCGCAAAACGCTGCTCCAGGCGACTTCCATCTCTTTGGCCATAGATGAGTCGAAGTACCGGAAGATCGTGCGGTTTCGCGTCGACCTCCCGATTGCCGCCTGCACCGCAGCCTCTGGCGCGCCCGACCTCCCTTCTGCGCGAAACAGCGGCGCGGGCCTCCACGTGGGGAACGTTGGCGCTTCAGGATTTTGCGCGTCCGGCGTGTTAGGCCTCCTCGACTGCTCGAAAAAAAACCGCGTCCGACTTCGAGGATGACCACGCTGTCACTGCGGTTAAGCAGCTCGATGACTTTCTTACGAAATTCTGTACGCCGCTCGGCAAAATAAAAGGCCACAGGGGAGCGCAGCCGCTGGCGTGCGACCAGAAACTGAAAGCGCACGCGCTGGGAACAGTCACCAGTTTCGCTGCCGATGGCGCGTCCAAGGAGCGGCGTTCAGTCTTTCTCGCTGCTCGCGATCTGTTCCCTAACTTGTTAATCGTGATTCGCGACCCAGCTCACGCCATTCGCATTGCCTGCAAGTCGATGCACTGCGACGACGTGTTTGGGCAGGTATGGAAGGAGCTGTTCGATGATCGGCATGCGCTGGTTCCTGACCTGATGAATTCTACCAAGTGGCACAACCTTCTGGTGGCCATCCAGGAGGACAACGTGCATGCAGTGGCGGTGCCTGGACTCCCTGGAGGGCCCCAGCCCCTGGCGGGAATCGTGCGGAACTTGGCGTTCGCCAAGCAACGCTTCGACTCGACGGCGGGCCCCGTGTTGAAAATCGCTCTCATGCTTCTGCCGGTGGCAACCTTGCTGGCGTACATCGCGTCCGACCGTCGCCACGATCGGGAGCAGCGCGAGCGGGCAGGCGCCCTGTTGCGGAAATTCGATACTAAGTTTTGTATGGCCGTTGGTGTGTCGGCGGATTGGGGGATCATATGCAACTGGTTCTTGCGGCTCTTCGACGTCGCCAGCCACGACATTGCGAAGTCGCGTTCTGAGATCGACTGCATGGTCGAGACGTTGGACGCGGTCTTCATGGGCGTGTCTTCCAGACGGTTTTCCAGGCCGCCCGCCCCCCCGCGGCAGCCGCAGCCTCTGGCGTGACCGCCCCAGCTGCCGAGGAGCCGCTGCCGCCGCGGCTCCGCGCGGTAGGGCATGAGGCGGGCTTTATCACAGAGACGGTAATGCGCAATCTCCGCACCAACTATGTGTTCTACGCAGACGGCGACCCCGTGATGCCATGGGGGGAACCAGCAGCGGCGCACAAGGAGGAGCTCCTCCACCGAATGCAGAACGTGGCGGGATTGACAAAAGAGCGCTTGCTCCAGGACTTCCCGCGGACTGACGTCCGCTCGGCGCTGGCGATGTTTGACCGGCGTCTCGTGCAGAAAGGTTTCGGCCCAGTGCCTGATGTTGAAGTGCGGCGGTTCCTGTTGCGGGGCGCGCGCCAGCTGGCGGCCCTGCTCGGTTGCGACGAGCAGGCGGCGATGCGACAGTACGACGGCGTGCTTCCCTACATGATGGAACAGATGGAGCCATCCCAGCCACTGGCGGGGGCAACTAACCAGCAGGCGTGGGCTCGCGTGCTCGACGATGACTTTTGGGAGGCGGCTTGCCCGAGGCGTCTCCGCGGGTCTTCTCGCGTGCTCTGCCGCCTGGTGCGTTTCTACATCTCGATTGAAGACGGGGAGTCCACCGTCGAACGCGACTTGGCCAGATTTCGGGACCAACGGGTAGAGCACCGCACCGATGATATCGCCTTCCACGACGACGGCTTAATCGTGAAGTTGAACGGGCCGAAGACGGCGGCTGATTTCGACGAAGGCGCAGCTCGCTCTGGACTGGGCCTGACGTCCTTCTCCAGGGAATGCGCCAGCCTCTGGCTGGAACTGTTCGGCCATCGGCATGGGCATTACAATCCTCACGCTACTGCGGCGGCCAAGTTAAAGAGGCGCGGTGCGCCCGGGCTTGTTCGAGGACGTGTTCGGGCCGTTCTTGGGGCCGCCCGCCTGGCCGCGGCTGCCGCGCGTCTTCGACGGGCGCGGGGCCAGTCTTCGACCGCGGTGCATTCTGGCGCCGGCGCCGAGGCGAGCGCTTTGTGGAACGATGGCATGGGTAAGTTCCAGGCGCGCAGCCGCAAGAATATACCAGGCGTCACGCAGGCGCGGGCGTGTCCAGGGGCGCCCTTCGCGAGTCCGCCCGGCGTCCACCTGGCTCCAAGACGAGGTGCGACGACGCAGCCTCTGGCGCGGCCCTCGCCGTGCAGCAAGGTAGCAAGCCTCGGCGGCGCGACCGACACGTGCCCTGCGAGAGGTTGCGCTACTGTCATTGGCAGACACCGTTGTGCAGAAGCAGACCTCGTCGTCGTTCCAGACTTTCCGTTCCTCCACGACTTGGATGCGATAGCAGCCAGCGCGGACCTGACCGTCTCTTACTTTTACATCGCGTCGCTGGGCCTCGACGTCGTTACGAAGACACACCTTGTCTCTGCCCAGTGCCACCCAGATGGAATTCCACTCGGCCACCGCATGCGCCACGTTCCAGCAAACCAGCGCGGGGAGGTGATCCATCTCGCGCCAGGCCTCGTCGCGGGGCGTCCAGACGTGAGGGCGGCGGCGCGGCGCGTGGCCCGCAGAGCGGGGTCGAAACTCGCAGTGTCGGAAGCGCCCCCCCCAGCCGCTGGCGGGACGTGTTTCTCGAGTCTGCGCGACGTCGTCGCATGGGCGTCTGCAGCGAGGAAAGTGAGGAATGAAGGTGGGCCCAAGGCAGTGACCGTGGACGGAATGCCAATGCGCGCCTGAGGAGCCCCCCGGGAAGAGAGAGAGAGAGAGAGAGAGAGAGAGAGAGAGAGAGAGAGAAAAAAAACAAAAAAAAAAAAACGTTTCGCGTGTCCCTGGAAGCACGTCCAGGCGAGTTGTTCTGGTCAGGGATCTGTAGCATCGCGCAGTGCCAACAGGGGTGGGAGGTTGCGCAAGCCATGATACCGAAGCTTTGGACCAGCCTAATCAGACACAGGGGAGAACCGCGCACGGTTTCGCGGTTCTTGTCGAAAGATGGGGCGGGAAGGGGGAGTGGGGGGCATAGTAACTTTCGCCAAAGGCGCCAAAAATACTCCTCCTCCCTCTTCCCCCTCCTCTCTCCTCCTCCTCCTCCTCCTCCTCTCCCCTCCTCCTTTTCCTCCTCCTCCTCTTTTTTTCCTTCCTCCTTCCCCTCCTCCTCTTCCTCCTGCTGTAAAGGCCGAAAAGCCTCTAGTGGGCGGCCGAAAAAGCCAAGATGCCTCTAGTGGGCGGCGGAGAAGACCGAGAGGCCTCTTGTGGGCGGCGGAGAAGGCCGAGAGGCCTCTAGTGGGCGGCGGCAAGGGCCGAAAGGCCTCTAGTGGGCGGCGGAGAAGGCCGAGAGGCTTCTAGTGGGCGGCGGAGAAGGCCGAGGACCTCTAGTGGGCGGCGGAGAAGGCCGAGAGGCCTCTAGTGGGCGGCGGAGAAGGCCGAGAGGCCTCTAGTGGGCGGCGGGGCGGCGGAGAAGGCCGAGAGGCCTCTAGTGGGCAGCCTTGGGGCCCCAAGGGGACCCCCCAGATCCCCAAGAGGAGTGGGCGATTTTTTCGGCCTCGGGGTCCTCGTCGTCGCGGCGGCTGGATCCCCCCCTCGAAATTATGGTCAGAGCGCGCACCTTCTCAAGCAAAAAAAAAAGGGAGGCGAGGCTCCCCCCCCGCGGCCCCCTCAGGCGCAGTGCCCGTAAAGGGAGGGGCCGCCTCCTGGGTGCCTTTCCGCCCCCTGCCCTACCTCGTTGAGGCGGGCTCGGGCGGGGGGGCGGAAGAGCACCCCCCTCTGTCCACCCTCCAGGCGGAAGGTGGACATAGGGAACGGAGTGGGGAGGAGTCCTCTGGCTGGCAACGGCATGCCTTCGTGGTCGTGCCGCGGGAGCCGCCCGATGGGGAGCTGCAGCTCCCGAAGGCTTGCAGCCAGGTAAGGGCCCTTCGCAATCCGCGCCTCAAAAGAGGGGTAACGAAGGACCCTTACCCCGACCCCACGGCAGCCACAGGCGCGCCGTTGCCATACCTCCTACGGTGCCCGAGGAGAGAGGGACCCCCTCTTTTCCCCGAAGCCCCCTAAGAGCCCAGCTGGGTCCCCTAGCAGCCTCCCAAAGAGCCCAAGAGCCCTGAGAGGCCCTCCAAAAAATCCATCGGGGCCCCCCTGCGAGATCCCTTTGGGCCACACCGCGGGCAGCCCGGGACGCGGGGGGCCCCCCAAGAGCTCCCCAGATCCCCAAGACCCCAGACACGGATCGCAAAATGGGCACACCCCTCACACGGATCGCAGAACGGGCACAGGCACACGGCACACCCTCACACGGATCGCGGATCGCAGAATGGGCACACCCCTCACACGGATCGTCTGCGGCACGCTCCGCACCCCTCACACGGATCGCAGACTGGGCACACCCCTCACACGGATCGCAGGATCGCAGAGTGGGCACACCCTCACACGGATCGCAGAATGGGCACACCTCTCACACGGATCGTCCTTCGGCACGCTCCACACCCCTCACAGGGATCGTCTTTCGGCACGCTCCATAAGAATCAAGAAAGGACTGCAGACTGCGAGACTGCGCTCACGGGACACAGGATCGTCTTTCAGCACGCTCCAAAGAAGAAACTGCGTTCACTGGATCGTCATTCGGCACGCACCAAGCTCAAGAAAGGACAGCTGGCCAAAAATTAAGTGCATGCTCGATGAGGAGAGGGGGGATGGGCGAGGGATGAGGGGCAGGAGGGATGAGGAGAGGCGGAAGGGAAAGGAAGGAGGATCGGATCGGAACGCATTACCCAAAACGGGGCCCAGCAGGTAGCAGGTGAGGGGAGGAGAGGAGGCGGGCAGAAAACGGAACGCCGTTCCAAAATAGGCCCGGGGCCCAGCAGGCAAAGGAAGGAGGAGGGAGGAGGGATGAGATGGGGACAGGAAGGGGTAAGGGAAGGGATAGGGATTGGAAGAGAGGGAAGAGGGAAGAGGGGGAGAGGGAAGAGGCTAGAGGGAGCGAGGAATGAGGAGTGAGGAGTGAGGAATGAGTGGATGCCCTGCTCCCTACTTCTGCTGGCGTGCTGGCGCGCAGGATCGCAAGACCAAAGCGCGTGCGAAGCCGCCAATTCATACTTCACGCTTCACACCTCACGACGAGTGAAAGTACAACCCGAAGAAAATCTACAAACACTCAGTGAAGCCTGGAAGCTAAACGCTCGACCACTCGACCAGTCCATGCACAGCGATCTCCTGTCTTCTGCCTGTCTGTCTCTCTCCTCTCTCTCTCTCTTTCTCTCACTCCTTCTCTGTGAAACGCAAAATCTGAGATCTGAGCTGTGGGCTGCGAGCTGTGAGAAACTACCCCCTGCCGCGGGCACGCGAACCCCGACCACCGATCTTCAACTGTCCTGGTGCACTCGCTGCTTTCGCAAGTGCTTGCTCCCCCTTGGTGGCTTTGGGCGGGGGGGCAACCGGGGCAGGGGCAGGGATTGGATCACCCCTCTTGTGATCAGACGACTTTGCACCTGAATCAGCATTCTTCTGCTCAGACGCCGGTGCCTCTGCAGGGAAGGCCGCGCCATGCTCAGCCTTCTCACCCTCCTGTGCGCCCTGGGAACTATCACCCTTCTGACCTGGAGACTCAATGGGAAGTGTATGCTTGAGAAGCCCCCTGCCTCCCTCTGCCCTGGGCCTGCAGGGCTTCGGGAAACCGTCGAGGACGTTGATCAGGCTCGCCCAGAACTTGTCCAAGGCGCAGCCGGGCGCGCAGGAGTGAAGGTGCTGCGCCAACTCCTTGAAGCTCTCCAGGTTGCTGGGCTCTGGGTCCAGCGTGCTGCTGCGGAAACCTACCACCATAGTGGCCCCCACGACCCGCTCCATCACGAAGAAGCCCAGGGAAATGTACATGTACTGGTCTGCGCTGATGGTACCCTTGTAGAAGACGCCATCGCAGCTGTCGAAAATGTTCAGCTGCTCGTTGAGGTGGATGCTCTTGATGATGTCGACACACCACTCGAAGAAGTCCTCCTTCTCCCCCTTCATGAGGCCAGCCCTCTGCGTGTAGTCACTCAGGCTATGCCAATCCACGGCGATAACCTCTTTGGTGCCTGAGATCTGGTACGAGCAAGTCGGAAGGCCTTGCCGCTGGAAGTGCACTGCCTTGTTGCCGATGTTCGACCCATACATCAACACTTGTGAGTTAGACTTGCCGATCATCGTCTCAGTCTCGCCCTTGGGTACTTCCATGGACATCGGGGCCAACTTCTGCAACTGCTTGAGAACGTTGGGCGTCTTGTCTGAGTGCATGGGCGTGAAGCCGCGCCCCTCCTTCTTGGACTGCGCACTGGCTGGGTACTGGACTCTGAAGACGCCGAGCGTGGCCTTCGTGGAGCGCTCCTCGCACAACGCCTTGAGGGCACTATCCGACTGAATGACAAACGGCGTGCCCGGCCTAGTCTGATGTGTGTCACGGGCCTCCACGTATGCAGCATGATCTTTGAAGGTGTTCATGGGTTTGATGCACGCGTGCTGGACATCAAGAAGTGCACAGCCGCCAGCAGAGCTCTTGACCCTGTCCGCCTGAGCTTTAGCTTCCTTCTCCTGCTCCCTCTGCTTCTTCAAACTCTCCTGCTGGTCCTTTCTCACCTTCGCCTCGGCCGCCGCTGCGATCTTCTTCTCATGGCGTTCAATGGCCTTTATCACCTCGTCGGCCGACGCACTCACGAATGTGCAGATCTTGCCGATGATGTCGGTGATGCTGACCAGCTCCTTGTCCACTGTCTTCAGGATATCCTCGGTCTGCGCCGCCTTGATCTTCCAGTTGAACGTTGAGTACTCCATCACCCCGCAAGCCCGGACGATGTCGGCCTCTGCTACAGGAAGAGACTTGGCCTGCAATCCCCTGGAATGGAGGACGTGCTGGATATCGTGCCTGGCCGTTTTGCAAACCAACACTCTCAAGAAGCCATCGTGCAGAATAGTTGTAGTCAAGGAAGCACTGTCAGAGAACTGTGTAACTTCTGAGTCCCAGCCTAGACACTTCAAGAGGAGGGATATCAAATCAATATCATCAGGGTCTACCATGTCGTCGATGCTGTCCCGCACCGTGACGCACACCTGGCCAAGCACTTCGGGATCGATGCGAGGATCTGACTTATCCTTGTAATCCTTGGTGATATTCAGGATCTTGATCGCCAACTCGCACTGCTTGTTAGGCGTAGTTTTCGTTTTCAACTTCTCGTATGCCGCCATTGCGATGCTCAATTCGTCCTTGGCCTCGTCACCAGTAGGGTCTGCGTGCACTACGTAATCTATCAATGGCGCCCTGTCCCTCATCACGTCCACGTAACGGGCTAATCCGGGGACCTCGCCAGGGCCACTCAGCCTAGACTCTGGGGTATTTTCACCGACGGCTGCCTCGGCCTTCGCAATAGACTCCCTCATCTTAGTGACCTTCGCCTCAGATGCAGACTTCTGAATGCCTAACTTGTCCAAGACTTTATTCCGCAAAATGTCGATGTCTGTGCGTTTACCCTTGCTCTTGTTATCCTCGTCTGCCTTCCTCTTCTCCTCCTTCATGTTCGCGAGCTGCTCCGCAAAGATGTTCGAGCCTGCATCGAGGCTGTTGGCGAACGCGCCCTGGCCGAGGGCACCGATGGAAGTGCCGCCGACGGACGCAGCTACGCCCATGGCGCCGCCACCGACATCTTTGAACATGGCGTTCTTGAAGGTCGCGTGGCCGATAGTCAGGGCCTTCTGCTTCTCCGCGACCTCGTCCTCGTTGGTGACTTTCTTGCGCTTGCTCTCGACGTTGACCTCTTTCTTCTGCCCCACAGCGTTGCTTCCTTCGACGAAGTCCTCCTTTGGCATGGGCAAGCGGAGCGATGAGTGCTCCGGGCCTTTTTTGTCCTTCTCTTCTTCGGGGCAGCTGGCCAGTGTCGCCTCCCACTTCGTCTTTGCTTCTTGCTTGGGCATCACCAGTGTGTTCTCTGCGTGCTTCATCCACTGTTCGTAGTGCATCATGACCAAGCGAGTGCCCTTCTTGACCTTCGTGGAAGCAGTGTGCTTGGTGACGCACTGGAGGACATCACCAGATGTATGGCCCCGTTTCTTCCCTCTGCCTCTCCCAGGGAAGGTCGTTTCGAACTCCATGACCGCCGATGCGAAAGCGCTGGGCGGTTCGTCTGGGGCCGAATCTCGACAGTCAATGAACTCCTTCAACTTCTCTGGATCGGTTTTCAAGGACGCCATCATGGCTTCTATTGCCTGCTTGTGGGGCTTGCAATGCTTGCTCCCCTTAGCCATGTTCTCCGTGGTGGCGCAGATGTTGCAGTTCGTGTAGTTAGTGAGGGACTGGAGGAATTGGCTTCAACCCAGACCAGCAAGAAGCAAGATAACTTCACACAACAATGGGCAGCCATAATATGTTCGATGTTTGTCTATGTGTTGTACTTGCGTATGTATTCTATGTTATGTGTGCATACAGAGTGCGAGAATGCGTGCGTGCGTGCGTGCGTCCACGTATTTCGTTGCACTCTGTGTGAATGCACTGTATGTGGAATGTGTATGGGTATGGTGTGTGGTGTATGTGTGTATGTGTGTATGTGTGTATACATGCACACACGCGTATGTATTGCATACGTGTATATTGCCCGAGACCCCAGACTCCGAGGCGACTCTGTTACGTGCACTTCTGCACCTCCCCACAGCTCAATCACACAACCGCAGTCCCTGGCAAGACCCTTTCAGATGCGTGGAGAGGCATGGATGCATGGGGTCGGAGGTTGGAGCTCGGTCCTGGCATCCCCGATCTTGTTTTACAGCACAATGAAGAATCAACTTCACTTCTGGGCTGCACGCCACTCGCAGAGAGCCCCTAGACCTGAGTACTAAACACATCAAGTCAAAGACAAAACTGCAAGTCCATAGAATCGGACTCGCTTCAACGCTGGAGCGCTGGGCGCTGGAGCGCTGGAGAGTGCTGCTGTTGCGTGTGAGCTCTGTGCTCTGATTCGGCACTGCTGGTTCCTGGCTCCTCCTCTCCTCCTGCTCCTCCTTCTCCTCCTGCTCCTGTTCTCCTGTTGCTCCTCCTACTGACGGGGGCCTGGGGCACGTGCGATCGTGCGATAGCAAATCTGATAATCTACCAACCACCGTACATCGTAGTTGCGAGGCAACTATGGCCACGCACAACGCACAACAGCACCACGGTAGGATGCCCGGCTGCTGCTTGTTGGCTGCCCAACTCATATGGGAAAATATCATGGCTCAACGCTTCCCTTCAACCTCAGATGCGTGATACAATAAGTGATCCAAAGGCCCATTGCTACGGTATGAAACGAATTACCGATCATGGAACAAAGGGCCGTCGTAGGAATGCTGCCGTCCTCCAACAAGTGCTGCCAGTAGCACGGGTAATTGTCTGGAATGGTGCCCACCATGCAAGGCTCCCCCTGCGCCATCAACAACTCAAATGGGTGGATCATGCTGTGCTTGCCGTCTTTATTCAAACTTGCGATGAGCTTGCAGTTGGTGGTGATGCACGGCATGTACTGGTCTCCAGTAGTAAAAGATGGTTGCTGGTTCAGGTCTGTCAGGTACGCGTCCCAGCAGTAGTTCTCAGAGTAGAACTCCTTCTCATGATGCTCCAATCGTTTGGCCTGAGGAATAGTAAGAAAATCTTTCATCTGAAGGTCAACGCTGCTGCTGAAATGGATCCTCTTGTTGGCGGCCATCTCGCGCATGTACTTCTGGCGATCCGCGGCATTCATCTGGACGTAGGCTTTCCCAGTAAGCACTGGGGCACGCGCGAGGACCTGGTCGTATTCTGAATAGCTTCCAGTGAAATCGAACGTCTTCGTGTTGTAGATGAAGGTGTGCCGTCGCTGCCTCCTCACGGGTATGCCTCGGGACTTCGGGTTGTCGATCCTTGTCACCATCTTGTAGGTGCCGATCCCTCCCAACGAATGCTCGCCAAGACTGTCAGCAAGTTGTTGATGGAGATCTGGCGGGCATGAAGAGGTGATCTCTAGCCACACGACGTCCGGCTTGAGGATCTTCATCTCCTCGACGAACAGAAGCCACTCCTCCATGTTGTCGCCGATGAAACACCACCGGAGACCATGCATAGCGAAGTCCTGGCACGAAGATCCAGCACAAACTGCTTTGATATTTTGGAGTGGCCTCCGCTGCATCGGCATCTCATCTTCATGCTGCTGGGTGCACTGTTCCTCGTCGACACAGACAGGAAAGGGGTACAACGGGCGGTAGGCTTTGCACTGGTAGCACCAGCTGGTATGATGATCATTCAAGAGCATCCCTGCTGCGGCCTTGCTCTTCACGAAGGTCGTCATCTCCTCGAAGACCTTCACCCTGCTCGCCTTGGTGAAATCAATCCCACTCCTTATCCTCTCGAGCTCCTTCTGCGTCTCAGGGCGAAGGCGAGATTGGAACGAACCGAAGACGTGATCGTACAAGATCTTCGGACCATCTCTCATACCACAAAGAACTGAAATACAATGCTTATCTTCCTCAGTGGCGTGCACGCTGCTGAAGACGTCGTGATCAACGAGATTCCGAGCTTTGATGGCCTTGTTCAAATGCTGGAAGATCGTAGCGTCGGTGCCCTTGCCCGCGTAGTAGCTGTAGCACTGCCAGGAACACTGTAAAACATCAATGAGATGGCCTGGCAAGCACTCCGAACCCTCCAAGGATTTAAGGCAAGCATCCAGACCCCAATCTGGCCACCCGAATACATCAAGCAGCGTGCGAGGGCCATCGAGCTTCTCAGCGTCCAGAAGGGCGTCATCGAACCCTCCGAGTTTTATCCTCTTGGACGTGCTGCTGCAAGGGCCGCCTTCCATTGCTGATGAAGGACGCCCAGACGTCAAAACTCGCTTCGATACGCAGGAAAGACACTGCCAGGCGCCAACGGGCTGGCGGGCGGTGGGCTTCCTTAGAAGCCGGTAGATCAATTGAGTCAAAACGGCAATGCAAGCAAACGACGATGCAAGCTGCAAGCTCCCTAGCTCCCTGCTCCCTCCCACAAGAAGGAGGGCGAGAAGGAGCGGGAGAACGAAAGGGAGAGGAGGAGCAAGGAGCAAGGAAGGAGGGCGAGAAGGAGCGGGAGATGGGGAAGGGGGGTGGGTGGAGGGGGGAGGGCCAGGGCCATCAGTCTTCCAATTATCTCAATCCTCAATTATCCTCCTCCCTGCTCGTTGCTCCTCCCACCGCCTCCTCTAATCCTTATGCCCCGCTCCCCATCCACTGCCCACTCTCCACCATCTGCTATCTCCTCCTTCCTCCTCCATCCTCCAAAACAGTGGTATCCTTCCGAGGCTTCTTGATGCAGGGCTCGCAACCGCCAGAAGACGCTGTAGTCACTTCTGTCGCAGCCACAGAGGAGGTGTCGTCGAGCCCGACCGGGTCGAATAGGTCGCCGCCGTCCATGACGAGGGACACTCTCCAGGGCTCACAGATCTCTGAAGTCTGGAGTCTGGGGAACAAGCCTCAACAGCTCGATCCATGAGACAGCCACAACAGCAGGGGACCGGGAGCACGCCAGGACCCCTTTGAGGGTTTGGGCAGACAGGAAGGCCTTGGGAACTCCTGAAGCATCTCCTGGCGAGGGGGCCACACGATGAGAAGGCCTTGGGAACTCTGGAAGCATCTCCCTGACGGGGGGGGGGCGGCTTGTGAACTCTGGAAGCATCTCTGGGACGATGGGACGATGTGCTGTGCCTTACTGCAGCATTCGCACAACTTCCAACACTTTCTGTTGATGTTTGTGCGTTATTGATGTTTGTTATGCTTTTTGTTTCAACCCTGACGTTTTGTTTGCATTTTCTTGTTTTGTAGCGCTTCTTGTAGCTGTTTTGTGTTTTTTTGTGGTTTCGTGTTTTTTTTTTGCATTTCTTGATTTTTTGTGATTTTTGCGTTTTTTTGTGTTTTTTGCGTTTTTTTGTGTTTTTTTGTTTTTTTTGCCTTTTTGCTGATTTTGGCCAACTTTCGCAAAAAAAAACACCAAAATCACCAAAATCCACAACAAGCTGCAAAAACACGAAAATCACAAAAAAAAAAACCTAAAACAAGTTCCGTGGAGTTCCGTGGAGTTCCGTGGAGTTCCGTGGAGTTCCGTGGAGGGGGCTCTGGGGGGGCAAAAATGCTAAAAATACGTTTTTGGCGGCGTTTCTGGAATTTTGGTGTTTTGGTCGATTTTGGGCAATTTTTGCGCATTTTGGCAAAAAAACAAAAAAAACACCAAAAACACAAAAAACACAAAAAAACAAAAAAAACACCAAAAACACAACAAATGCATAAAAAACTATTAAAAATAACAAAAAACATCAAACATAACATATAAACGCAAAACAAGCACTAAACGACTTACAAGCAACATGAACAACACTACAGACGCATAAAACACAAAAACGCATTCAAATAATCAAACAAACAATGATAATCACGCACATCAACTACACAAACCACGTTGGAAACGCCAGCGAACAGACGTGCATCTCTGATGCCGAACTTTGGTGTCCAGGCCATTCGGGGTGGAGCTAAGCGAGGACGATCACCCTCTACCTTCTTCCTCCCTCCTCCCTCCTCCCTCCCTTCCCCCTTCAGGCTTCTATCTCACCCTTTTCTCAACAACAAGAAAAAGCGGGCAGCGAGTTAGTCGGAGCTCGAGCTCGTTGAAGACGAGCTCGAGCTCGAGCTCGAGGACACGCTCGATGATGAGCTGTCCTCGCCGGTGCGCCGGCGCGTCGTCCGCCGTCGCGGCTTCGTCGATGCATCGTCGCGTCGTCATTGTCGTCCATCCTTTGCGTCGTCGATCGTCGCCTTCTCCATCTACTCTTAATACGTCGTTGCGTCATTGCGTCGTCATCGCTGTCGTTATCGGTTATCGAGTCGTCGTGCTAATGCATACTGTTATCGGCTATCGTTATCGGTTATCGATTATCGGTTATCGGTTGTCGTCGAGTCGTCGGTTATTGTTTTCGGTTATCGGTTATCGCTGTCGTTATCGGTTGTGTCGTTGCTAGCGCATACTCTATCATCTGTATCCTACTCCTCCCTCCTCCTCCCTCCTCCCTCCTCCCTCTCCTCCTCCTCTCCTCTCTCCTCTCCTCCCCCCTCTTCTTCCTACTCCTCCCTCCTCCTCCCCCTCTCCTCTCCTCTCCTCTCCTCTCCTCTCTCCTCCCTCCTCCTTCCTCCCTCTCCTCCCTCCTCCTCCCTCCTCCCTCCTCCCTCCTCCTCCCTCCTCCTCCCTCCTCCCTCTCCCCTCTCCCCCCTGAGTCCTGGTACACATACGTGCGCTTGGCGCGCACCTTCGTCTTGATCATCTCGGCCGTCTCGGCCTCGGCGCCGTCGTCCTCGCACTCGCTGCCAGATAACCACGGATAAACTGGCTTCTGATGCTCAATCATCTCGGGCGACGGCGTGTTCTTATCGTTGGGTTTGAACGCCTGATGTTTTTTTCTAGAGCCATACTTCCAACTAGAATTCATCCAATGTCTCAACCATAGCTCCACTGAGCGCTCCTGTTCAGGTGTTTTGAACTGGCGTGTTTGTCGGCATCGAGTCGATGGCTGTGCGTAGTTGTAGTGGCCGCTGTCGCACCTTGGGCATGTGGCCTGCCAGCTGTTGGGAGGCTTGAATGTCATGAAACCGCTTCCCCACCAATAACTTTTCGGATGTTGCTTCTTACCCGTTTTATTGCCCTGCTGCACAGGACCATCATTCTTCTTCAACTGCTTGCTAGACTGACCAGTAGTGTCACCACCTTTTTTGCGGTTGCGCTGTCTCTTTTTTTGTGCCATCACTTCTAAGTCAATGCCGATTTCGTCAGATCTGAATGACAGCTTCGATACCTTGAACAGCCCATTGTAGTATTTATCTTGCCTGAAATGCTCGATGGTCTCAACCTTCGCTTGATCCATGCGGGCCATCGCTAGAAGGTACGCCTTGCTGATGCAGACGCTTGCTTTCTTGACGTACCAAATTTTGGGCCCCCCATTTTCAACCATGACAGGGGGAGGCCGGGAATCACTTGCAGTGGTGTGCCACACGCTACCAATCCAACCAATATTTCTCAAGTAATGAATCAATTCGAACTGCGTCATGGACTTGATGTCGATGTCCTCCCTGGGAACCGCAATCTTCTCGAAGTCGTCGGGATGAAGTCTGGTGCATGCCTCCACCATGTCCTCGCCAACTAGTGTGATGCGCCACGATGATGAAGTCGGCGTGTCGACAAGCCGCTCCACGATGCCGTGCGCAAGCATGAACTTCAACGTGTCCTCCACATCGCCGTCGTCGCTGGATATTGTAAGTGACGCATCCGTCATGGCAGACTCCAGCGCCTGACTTTCTAGCAAGAGGGCCAGCGCGTCGGATACTCTGACCTCGTCGTGTCCACTGATGCCGCGAAGCGTGTAGAATAGGAGCCCAGATGGAGGACACCTGCAAATTTCATCCATGCACTCCATCAGAGACCGCCACGTGAGGATCCTCCCCCTGTCCGTATCCTTCCCATCACCAACTAGATAGTATTCCAGCTCGGTCACAGTAGACTTCATCTTCAGAGCACTAACCACAATGTCGCCTGTATTGAATAATCCTTCGGCCGAGTCTGCAGCGATCTTCTTGGGGTACTTGCACGTGATTTGGAAAAACATGATGTCGGGATGCGATGCTGTTGGTATGTATTATACTGGAAGTGGTGCTGCTTCTTCCGCGCATCCATCGCCGTCCAACGACATAGCAGTGAGATCGTCAACAATAGAACCTTCCAGCATTTCCATTGATTTTGCCAACATCTCAAAGTCCACGCTCTCATAAGACAACATGGTAGCCTCGAATCCAGATGGCCATGCCAAGGGCTGGTTCAAGACATCCGGGAGAGACGGCATCGACAACTTGCTCGATCGGACAGTAAAAATATCACAGGGGTCGGAGGTGAAGAGTAGGTGCCGTGCCGATGCGTCCCTCTCCAACCTGGCCAAGACCTCTGCGTCGATACTCGTCTCAGTAGCATACTCGATCACCTGAACCTTGTCTGTAGCACCTGGCGAGACTCGTGACTCGTGCTTCCGCTCTGTCTACTTCCTACTTCCTCTCACCCCTCACCACTCCCCTCTCCCTCTCTCCCCTCCTCTTCACTCCTCACTCCTCACTTCTCCTCCTCCTCCTCCTCTGTCGTCGGCTTCCTCCCTCACTTCAGCCCTTCCCATTTCCTCTATCTCACTCTCTTAGCCCTCCTCTTTCCTGCCGCCCTCCTCCTTTCTCATCCCTCCTCCCTCCTCCCTCCGCCTCCTCAGTACCAACTCAAATGAATGCATTAGGGGGCAACAAGAGTCACATTATGAACGCATGAGGGGCCAGGAGAGTCACACTATGAATGCATGAATCACATTATGAATGCAATTTAATGCATCACACAGGGGGGCAGGGGGCAACGAACGAGAACCGAGAACCAGGAGAGCAAAGCAGAAGAAATCGAGGGCACCGTGGGGACGTGGGGAACCAGGGGCACCGCGAAGACCGCCGTCATTGTCCAGGCCCCGACCCATCTCCAAGCGCCCCCCTTGGGCCGCCATGTGGCCCAGGCGGTGGGGGATCATCTGCAGGATCGAACATATCAGGTAATTTGGCAAACTGAGTCTGCAAGTCCGATCTGTAGATCACCCGGCAAGCAATGTGATGGGGCACTAACATGTTCGGCAAGCCAGTGTTGGTGGACGAGGCTGTTATTACTGGATGTCCTGTCAATCCCAGACACGCTAAGCAATTAGCTGGCGTCCTTACTCGGGAAAGGGTCCCTGCGAACGTTCTGGCACGCTCTGCGTTGTCGTCAAAGCAATCTAAAATCTCACCTTTACGCATTGCCAAACTAGCGTACGATTCTGAATGGTTGCTGGCGAGTAATATATGTCGGTGCAATTGAGCGTGATCTCTCTCTATTCCTATCTCTATGTTGGAGGCGAACCTAGCTTTGGCCCTCAATTGAAGCAACTCTGGATACCGAGCGAAGGGGGCCCCAGCAACGACGTCACGCACAGCATCGCGAAGGGACGTGTGACCGTGCCCAAACAGCCTGTCCACAAATGGATGAGTACGAACGCCTCTCTGCCGATCACGATCGTACATCGCACACGAAATGAGGAGGCCCGCGCGGGCCTTCCTCTCATCATAATGGCCAATCGTTAGTGCTTTCAGAGGGAGGGTATTGAACCATGAGAGTCGCAGCTGCAACTCCGTCAACAAAAACCTTTTACACGATTCGAAATTTCGCGTGACTCCTTGCCGGGCGGCGGCATTGAAAGGATGGACTTCTGAGATCAATCGTGCCAAATCCAGCTCGCACAGCTCCTCAACATACCTCTCTAAATCACCAGCTGCGATCTCTGGCACACGCCTGCCTCTCATGGGACAAGAATGCTTGTCGCCCTGCAGGTCAAAATCTTTGCAAACCTGGGACCGGTGACAAACACAACCTTTGCAATAATTGTTCAAGCGGCCCAACAACTGGGAAAACACCTCGATGAGCAAAAGATACGCCCAAAACCTGTCGTCTGCAAAAGACTCGGTGCACCTCCGGGCGTGGTTGCCTGCATCAGCTAGCCCGCCAGCAGGCAGACCGCCGGGACCACCAACCGCCCACTGCCGTGCACCGTCAGCAGCGATGTCCTCACTGCCCAATTCCCTGCGAGCAATGCGAGGGGCGAGGGGGGATGGGGAGCGGGGAACACCCCATTTTGCAAACGGCCGCCCTCCATCCATGTAACTATTGCAAACTTGTTAGACGAATGCACGCGACGCCAAGGCCCAAGGCGAGAACCCCTTTTGAAAAAGAGCCGCCCTCCATTTTTGCAACTGCTCATCTGGACGTGCAGGGCCGAAGGCCTATTGATGGGCGCAACCCGCAACCCGCCAGCCCTATCCGATGCGCCGAAGGGAAGAGTGCTGAGTGCTACCTGCAGCCCGAGGTACATGCCGACATGCCGTGGATTGGGTCGTCCCGATGCGCCGATCGGTTTGCTGGCTGCCCGAGATACATGCCATGGATCGGCCAGGCTCGGGGAAGGGAACCGTCTTGGAGGCTATCTTGGCCGTCTTAGGCCTCTTGGGGCCCTCTTAGGGCCGTCTTGGGGGCCTTTTGGGCCGTCATGGGGCCATCTGTTTCTGCGTGTGCGTGCGTGCGTGCGTGCGTGCGTGCGTGCGCGCGTGCGTGCGTGCGTGTGTGTGTGTGTGTGTTCCCCCAGGACGCCCCCGAGCGGCAGCCTGGTTTCTTAGGGTCTGTATCAGCGTGGGCTATCTTGGAAGCCTCGTGGGCGGTGGGCGATCTTGGGGCGATCTACGGCGGAGGTGGAGGAGGAGGTGGAGGAGGAGCAGGAGGAGGAGCAGGAGGAGGAGGAGCAGGAGGCAGGAGGTAATCGCGGTTCGCTCTGCTTCTTTACCCTCCTCCTCCCCCTCCTCCGCCGCCTCCTCCTCCACCTCCTCCCTCCTCCCCCTCCTCCTGCTCCTCCTCCCTCCTCCTCCTCCTCCTGCTCGCCAGGATCGAAGGCTCGCTGCTCGCTCGAGGCCTTTACGGCCTCGACCTCCCCGCCCACGGCCGGCAGGAGCGGGCCTGGCAGGTGGCAGGAGGGCAGCCCCAGCCCTCCCCACTCCCCATCCCCGACATCCTCGTTCCACGCCGGGATGATCAAGAGCCTCCGAGCGTTGAACCACTGGGAGATGTCAACAAGCACTCCCCATGTGCGGCCGCCTTCATACAGAGGAGGTCCTGACTTGAACCTCGCTTGCCAAGGTAAGCGGTCCCCTGTCAGAGTGGACTTGAATGCTTCTCGTGTGATGCGATGATGGAATATCCAAGCCGCTGATTCTATCATCGTTTTGAACTCGTCAAACCCATCGAGGTTGTCGATCAAACGGTGTTCTAGAAGCTCTACCATGTGGTACGTTCCGGGGATTAGAAGAACATGCTTCAAAGATAAACGAACTGCCTCTGGTGGGGGTGTATCATTAAACTCCAGATTATCAGCGTCACCAAGGATGCCCATTTCAACCCAATGGGGAAAAATCTCAGCAGGCGTTGAATTTAATGACATCAGTTTGCTTTCGGCTCCTGCATCTACTGCCATACTAAAATACATGTTCATGAACTTCTGTGTGTCTGTCCAGCATGAGGTCTCCAGACGATGTGAATGCAACCATGCGTGTGCCTTGTGCGCTGCGTCGCCGTGCCGGGAACCCAAACCACCTGGTGGGAGGACATGCCTTTCAAAAGCGAGCGAGACGAATTTATGGTGCTGCCTCATCTGAAACACAAAATCATTTGGCTTCACGGGGACACCGCACATTTCCGCCATTTTTACAACACTCTCAAGAGCTGCAAGATACACATCCCCCTTGACATACATGTATTCTATCATGAGCCAGTTTCTGCCACCCTGTGGGGATGAATCAAGCATGCCAAAAAGAGCGCCCCCATTCTCGATCATCTCAGAATGCCTCTCCCTCATCCGGAGCATCCAAGCTACGTCCAGGAACAAACGACTCCGACTGATGATTGTTGGCGATGGCCACTGCATCCCCTCGATAACTGTTTCAGCCACTTCCAAAAAATCAGGTGGGAAACAACGCAGAGCTCGTTTCATAATCAATTTCAAGGTGAACCTACCCCCTGTCTGACTGGCACCGCGGAGCGCAAAAGAAAATAACATACAATGTAACAGAAATAACGGAGCGTATCCCCCACGAAAGTCTATTCCTTGAATCTGCGCTCCGCCTCTGGCCCCAGTTCTTTGCCACGAATGCAACGTGAACGAATCGATCGAAAACGATTTCTCACAAGATTCTAGCCAAGTGATGTACGTGGTTAGGAGGCTCTCGGACCCGGGGACATTCGTCGTGACAGTTGGAGCCCACTGTCTCAAACTCCTTGCAAGTTGAACGTACATGGAACGCTGGAAGAGATCATGGTTGCCTTCATCCATCGGATCCTTTGCCTGTGGCAAATCGGTCGGCTGAACGCTCCGAATGGCAACCCAAAGAGGGTGGATCGAACACGGAGTTGCGCACTTGCTCCGACAATCAAAAGCTACATCGTGCCAAGAGCCTGCAGCAATGAGCACAGCAAAATCATGATGCATCTGCACGCACGTATTGGCAAGGGCTGTATTACAGAGCGGCGAAAGGATACTGAACACCGAACCCCGCCCATCTCTGCTTTGGGTCTGCAGCAACTGATCCCGGACGTTCGAAGACACATCGAATACCATATGGGAAGGGCTCTGGAATCCGAATTGCGCTGCCGAAACATCAACAGGTTCATCAATCAGACAAGCATCTAAAACCACAAAAAACCTCATATGTTCCATGCAACCCCCGTTTTGATTTACCATTGCCCGTTGCTGGGGTGAGAACAATGACAAACTCCCCTGATACGCACCATGGAACTGAATGACAGCAGCACCAATGACCTTATGATTCGAGTCCTCCTCGGATGGAAAAGATCGGTCCAAATCGATGTCCATCCAAGATATTTCTGAATCTACGAACGTGTCGAACAACAACTGCCTATCAAGATCATCCATGCACGGTGGGGGGATCTTATTTCTTGCCAGACGACGTTTATTGAAGCTTCGATTTCGGGAAACCAACCACACAGGACATTTAATACTCAAGTCAACCATTGCAACGAGATAGCCTGATGTGTGCGTGTGTTACAGACTGCGGAACGGTGGGGAACAACACGTTCGAGTCACGTAGCTACTGACTGTGCGAACGTCACGTTAAGGGATGGGGGATAGGGGGGGGAGGGGTAGGACGTCAGATATGCTGCACCTAGCTTTCCCCCTCCCTCTCCCCCTCCCCCCTCTTCTTTACCCTTGCTGACGCTGCTCCTGGCTCCTCACAACGGGGGGGAAAAGAGAGGAACACGTGCCACGTGCCACATCCAGTATCCTACCCCTGACCCCTGACATCCGACATCCAGTACCGCCCCCTGCCCCTGAGAGCCTGCGGCGTGTGAGGTGTGAGAGTTCATGCCTTCGATCCTCCCTCCTCCCCCCTCCGCATGAGAGCCTGCGGCGCGTGAGAATTCATACCTTCGATCCTCCCCCCTCCCCTGGAGAGCCTGCGGCGTGTGAGAGCTCACACCTTCACTTCTCCCCCTTCCCCACTGCGGCCTGCGGCCTGCGGCGTGTGAGAGGTGAGAGCTGAGAGCTGAGAGCTGAGAGCTGAGAGCTCATGCCTTCGATCCTCCCCCCTCCCCTGGAGAGCCTGCGGCGTGTGAGAGTTCATGCTTCATGCCTTCGATCCTCCCCCTCCGCATAGGAGCCTGCGGCGCGTGATGTGTGAGAGTTCATGTCTTCGGCCTTCGCGCCTTCGATCCTCCCCCCCTCCCCCGGAGAGCGGAGAGCCTGCGGCGTGTGAGAGTTCATGCCTTCGTGCCTTTGATCCTCCCCCCTCCCCCGGAGAGCCTGCGGCGTGTGAGAGTTCATGCCTTCGCGCCAAGTTTCCTCCCCCTTCCTTCTCCTCCTCCCTCATCCCTCCTCTTTCCCCCTTTTCCTCGTTCTCCTCCGCACCCCGCACCCTGTCCTCGTTCTCGTCGTCGGAGAAGGGGCCGTCGTCGGGGGAACATGACCTTTGGGCTCCTGGACCCTATACCCTGGACCCTTGGGCACCTGGACCCCTGGACCCTCGGACCCTTGGACTCTTGGACCCCCAGGGGGCCTAAAATAACTTCGCGCTTCGCGCTTGCGAAGCGCGAAGCTTAGCATAACTTCGCGCTTCGAACGCCGCATGCGATGGGGGCTCTGCGGCCGCGAACACCACCATCACCGCCTTACGGCGGGGGGGCGGGGGGCGACGGCGACGAAGGAGAGGATAAGGGGGAAGGGGGAAGGGGGGAGGAGGGAGGAAGGTCGAGGGGGAAGGGAGGAGGAGGGGGAAGGGAGGAGGGAGGAGGGAGGAGGGAGGAGGACCGAGGCGAAAGGGAAAGGATGGGGAAGGGAGGAGGGAGGAGGGAGGAGGGAGGGAGGGAGGGAGGGAGGAGGGGGGAGGAGGGAGGAGGAGGAGAGGAGGGAGGAGGGAGGAGGGCGAGTGAGGGAAAAGAGAGAAAGAGAGAGAGAAAGGAAGAGACAGAGAGGAGCGTAGGGCAATCTATCAGAATGGTCTCTTGGCAAGGGAGAGGGGTTATTGGCGAAAGTTACTAGGGGGGCAGGCCATTAAAGTAAACCAGACACTGCCAAAAAGTAGACCAGACCACCCGCAAGTAGACCAGACCCTTCCAAAAAGTAGACCAGACCCTGCCAAAAAGTACACCAGACCACCCATAAGTAAACCAGACCCTGCCAAAGAGAAGACCAGACCCTGCCAAAAAGTACACCAGACCACCCATAAGCAGACCAGACCCTACAAACAAGTAAACGAGAACCTGCCGAAAAGCAGACCAGACCACGTATAAGTAAACCAGACCATGCCGAAAAGTAGACCAGGCCCTGCCAGAGAGCAGACCCGACCGCCCAAAAGTAAAGCAGACCCTGCCAAAAACCAGACCAGACCCTGCCAAAAAGTAGACCAGACCACCCAAAAGTAAACCAGACCCTGCCAAAAAGTAGACCTGACCCTGCCAAAAAAAGCAGACCAGCAGACAACGTAAACCATACCCCGCCAAAAAAGCAGACCAGAGCCTGCCAAAAATGAGACCAGACCACGCATAAGTAAACCAGAACCTGCCAAAAAGTGGACCAGACCCTGCCACAAAGTAGACCCGACCCTGCCAAAAAGTATACCAGACCACCCATAAGCACGCCAGACCCTGCCAAAAAGTAGACAAGACCCCGCCAAAAAGTAGACCAGACCACTCATAAGTAAACCAGACCCTGCCCAAAAGTCAACCAGACCCTGCCAAAAAGTAGACCAGACGACCCATAGGTAAACCAGACCCTGCCAAAAAGTAAACCAGACCATGCCAAAAATTAAACCAGACCACCCGATGGCGAACCGGACCCTGCCAAAAAGTAGACCAGACCCTGCCAAAAAGTAGACCAGACCACCCATAAGTAAACCAGACCCTCCCAAAAAGTAGACCAGACCCTGCCGAAAAAATAGACCAGACCACCCATATGTAAACCAGACCCGGCCAACAAGTAGACCAGACCCTGCCAGAAAGTAGACCAGACCACCCATAGGTAAACCAGACCCGGCCAACAAGTAGAGCAGACCCTGCCAAAAAGTAAACCAGACCCTGCCAAAAAGTAGACCAGACCCTGCCAAAAAGTAGACCCGACCATGCCAAAAAGTAGACCATACCACCCATAAGTAAACCAGACCCGGCCAAAAAGTAGACCAGGCCCTGCCAAAAAGTAGACCAGACCACTCATAAGTAAACCAGACCTGCCAAAAACCAGACCAGACCCAACCCAAAAGTAGACCAGACCACCCATGAGTAAACCAGACCCTGCGAAAAAGTACAACAGACCTTGTCAAAAAGCAGACCAGACCACCCATTGGTAAACCAGACCCTGCCAAAAAGTAAACCAGACCCTGCCAGAAAGTAGACCAGACCACCCATAAGTAAACAAAACCCCGCCAAAATCAGACCAGACTCTGCCAAAAAGTAGACCAGACCACCCGTAAGTAAACCAGTCCCTGCCGAAAAGTAAACCAGACCCTGCCAAAAAGTAGACCAGACCACCCATAAGTGAACAAGACCCTGCCAAAAAGTAGACCAGACCTTGCCAAAAAGTAGACCAGACCACTCGTAGGTAAACCAGACCCTGCCAAAACGTAGACCAGACCCCGCACAAAAGTAGACCAGACCACCCGTAAGTAAACCAGACCCTGCCAAAAAGTGGACCAGACCCTGCCAAAAAGTAGACCAGACCACCCGAAAGTAAACCAGACCCTGCCAAAAAGTAGACCAGACCCTGCCAAAAAGTAGACCAGACCACTCATCGGTAAACCAGACCCTGCCAAAAAGTAGACCAGACCCTGCCAAAAAGTAGACCAGACCACCTACACATTGACCAGACCACCCAGAAATGATATTCCCCAAAATACATAGAACCCGCCAAAAAGTGGACCAGACTCTGCCCAAACGTACACCACCCGTTCGCCAGTCGACGATACCCCGCCCACGAGTACACCAGGCCGCCCAGCAGTAAACCAGACCCCGACCACAAGTATACCAGACCACCTTTCCAAGCATGGCTGGGCATCCAAAAGTGTGTTTGAGAAGACCACGCATCGCAGCTGATCGGTTCAAGTGCCCAGCGCTGGCAACGTGGCCCGCGCGCCTCTGCTTGCGCCACCTCGTTCATTCGCGCGCATGGCGCCCAAAGATGGAGGGGGCCCCGCGGCGAAGAAGCCGCGCACGGCGCAGGGGCCTCCTGCGCAGCAGCCGACCGATGCGCCGCCTGCGCCGTTGCCTTCACCGCCAGGGCCACTGGCCGTCACGGGGCTGCTGGAGATGGAGTCGCTGAAGGCCCAGACGGACCATCTTCGTAGTTGGGCCAAGGGGGCGAAGGATTACGTCGACAAGGCTCTCCTGAAGTTCCTGACAGATCGACACACGCAAGTTTCCTTCAAAATTCCGGGCTCCGTCATGCTCACCCCTCCCCTGCAAATTTCTGCTGCAGCCTCTGGCGCGAACTTGTCGGCGTTCCGGGAGGTCATGAACTACGACAACTAGCAGATGAGTTTCTCTAAGACGGGGCAATACGAGGCTGCGGGGACAGTCTGGATGCTCGACCCGTTCGCCGGCGACACGACCGACTCCGTCAGCATTAGCCAGCTCGATGCCGCCATGGGGATGTGGTCTGAGGAGAAGCTCTTGCTGTCATCCGACCACCCGCCGTCGCGGCGCTACTCGTTCGACGTGCCGCTCCCCGCGCGAGTGGTCAACACCAAGGTGGCGCAGCGCATGGGCGCAGGCGAATCTTCTGTACTCATGGCAACGGGCGTGCCCATGCTGGCGGGGCACGCGCTTGTGATGGATTGGCATGGCGCCATGGCAGAGGCGTTGTCCACCGACAACACTGAGCGTGCATTCAAGTTGTTTGAGGCAGCTCTGAGTGTGCCAATCAGGCTGCGTCTCAGCCCCGATTCGGACGCTTGCCAGCTGGCCGCGCTGATGTTCTCTGAGAACATGTTCACCGCGTCCGCAGCCTCTGGCGCGGATTCCTTTTGGAAGCTGGCGGAGAAAGTGGCTCGACTTACAAGGTACCAGAAGGCTATGGCCGACAACCTGTCCCTGCCGAAATTGCTTGCGGCCCTCAAGAGCTACGGGCTCGCGTTCAAGGGCAAGCCGCTCGCCGAGTCACACGCGAAGTGCTTGAAAAACTTGACGCCTTTCGTCGGGGATGAGGCGTGCGTCGTGGCATACTCTTTGTCGGAGGCTTTCTGCCCTGAGCTCCGCGAACCCACGTTGTTGCTGCGGTTGGCTCAGTTATGCAATGGAAGGGCGGCGTCTTCCAAGGCAGACAAGGACGCGACCTCCCGCGAGTCGATGGTGTTCATCATGGACTGCCTGCGCGTGGCCCGGCTGACCGGCGACGCCCCTAGAGGGGAGGGCCTGGCCTTGAGCAAGGTCACGGGACAGGAGGAAAAAGTCCCCAGCGATGGCGCACGTGCTCTTCAAGAAACAAGATCTCATGGCGCACATTCTTCACGAGGCGGCGATGATCGACAAGGCAATTGCGGTTTCAGTCTCCATGTTTCGCTCGCCGCTTGCCGTCTTGAAGCACTTCTCAGCCACTGGCGAGGAAGATGGCTTAGCTGCTCAGTTTCGTCGAGACGAGACCCCGACGCGTGACTCCGGAGGGGGGTTCGAAAACACATTCGCTGTCCCAGTGGCCAACTACCGCGACCAGCAGGGCCAGGACGGGAAGACGCAGGCGGTCATCGACTTCGCGCGGGGCGTCCGGGCTGGCCATTTCGACGCGGAGCTCGAGGAGCTTTGCGCCCAGGACCTGCAGGGAGGTGCGCCCGGATTCTTGTGGCACCGGTACTTCAACGAGAGCACCAAGGAGATGGGCGTCAAGTACCGCGCGCTCGTCGCAGCTTGCTCGGCAGGCCCCATTCCGGCGGACCCTGCCGCGAAGTCGGCCTCCGGCGTGGTCTTGGGGGCGTCGGAGCTCGAGGATGGTGACCAGGAGGAGCTCCGCAAAACCCAGGAGTTGCTGATCTCTCTGCGCAGGAAGACCGTTTCGTTCGTTGCGCTGCCGTCGGTCGGCGGGGTGTCTGGCGCGGAATACAGCACTGCCCAGTTGCAGAAGGTTTGGGAAGAGATGCGTCTCGGACACAGGTACGGCAGGAAAAAAACTGACGTCCGAGCATTCGTTCTGGCGGCCGACCTGTTCCCCCCAAACGTGAGCAAGAGCGGGGTGGCGGCGAACTTGGGCGAATCCGTCGGTTGCGATGCGGACCGCTTCGGGCGCGTGCTGGATTTCGTCTGCCAGAAGCGCTCGGTTCACGATATCGTGATCTTCCTCGATGGGCGGAGCCGCTCGTGCCGCAAGCTGATCGAGGAGAAAGAGGACAGTCTCGCAGCCTCTGGCGCGCACGCCCTGACGGAGTGCTGGCGCGTGCACGTGCAGCCGACCAAGCAAGAGGATCCCAGAGTTCCGGGACGAGTGACTTCTTTCGCGTGCAACAACAAGGAAGTGGCCATCTGCTCGATCCCGAAGAGAGGCGCCATGAAGGTAGTGGGCCGCGCGGAGTTCAACTCGTGCGGCGAGTCTTCGAGCGCGGCAACGACGTACACGGGCGTGCCTATGCGGCAACACTGCGAGCTTCCGCGCATGACTTACGAGACGAAGGCTTCAATCCTGGGAAACGCAGCCGCTGGCGCGGTCAAAGGGAAGCGCGCGCAGAAAGACATCGAATCGAAAGGGCACCCCTTCTCGCACCTCGAAGTGAAGCCATTGCATTTGTGGCAGCGTCTCTGCGAGCACCACCACATCACCCACATCGTTGACTTCTCGGCGGGGTCTGCCGCGTTGGCAATCGCAGCCGCTGGCGCGATGGAGTACGAGGGCGTGGCGGCGAACGAGGTGCACCGGGAGTGGCTCGATTCGACCATGGACCGATGCGCGATGTACTTGGCGGGGCGTGACAATAACTTCGCGAAGATGCTCGGCGGCGACGAGGCCTTCGTCGAGAAAGTGGAGAAGTACTTCGCGGGGGCGATGATGGAGGCGCGGCGCATGCTCGAGCCAGTCCAGGACGCGGCGGAGGGCGATGGGGGAAGCGAGGGCTCGGCGGAGGATTAGATCGCAGGCGCGCGTTCGCGGGGGGGAAGATGCCGCAGCCTCTGGCGCGCCGCTGGCGCGGCCAGGCCCTCCCACGGTGGCGAAGTTTTGAGCGCGTCGCTACTCCAGCGAGAGAGAAGTTTCGGGGGTGGCCCCCTGGGCGCGCGCGTAAGCGTGCTAGATCGCAGGCGCGGCAAATTTTGATGTCAAGACCACTCTCCTGCCCGGATGGGGCAACTTCCAGACGCGCCTTCGGACGTGCGCGGCGAGTGTGCACAACAGTGGAAACAATGGTGAACGGAGAGTAAGGTGGTGATGATGATGATTATGACGAAGATGATGACATTGATGAAGATGATGGTGATGATGATGATGAGCATGATGATGATGAAGGGTGAGTGATGGTGGTGGTGATGATGATCATGATCATGATGATGATGACGATGATGATGATGTTGGCGGTGATGGTGCTATTGATGATGATGGTGATGAAGATGGAGAGGCGCATGAAGACCCGAGGGAAGAAAACGGGGCCGGTTCTGGAACCGAGGGAAGAAAACGGGGCCGGTTCTGGAACCGAGGGACGAAAACCGGGCCGGTTCTGGAACCGAGGGAAGAAAACGGGGCCGGTTCTGGAACCGAGGGAAGAAAACCGGGCCGGTTCTGGAACCGAGGGAAGAAAACCGGGCCGGTTCTGCAACCGAGGGAAGAAAACGGGGCCGGTTCTGGAACCGAGGGAAGAAAACGGGGCCGGTTCTGGAACCGAGGGAAGAAAACAGGGCCGGTTCTGGAACCGAGGGAAGAAAACCGGGCCGGTTCTGGAACCGAGGGAAGAAAACGGCACCGGTTCTGGAACCGAGGGAAGACAACGGGGCCGGTTCTGGGACCGAGGGAAGAAAACCCGGCCGGTTGTGGAACCGAGGGAAGAAAACCGGGCCGGTTCTGGAACCGAGGGAAGAAAACCAGGGCGGTTGTGGCACCGAGGGAAAACCGGGTCGGTTGTGGAACCGACCACCAAACAGCTCGAACATGTTTTCTTCTCTCGGTTGCGCAACCGAGTGAAGAAATACATACGTGATTTGGCATGTTGGGTGTCAGGTTGTGGGCGCTGTATTTGATTCTTTATGACGCCCACAACTTGGACCACAACATACCAAATCAGGTATGTTTTTCTTGTGTCGGTTGCGCAACCGACAGAAGAAAACACGTCCGGATTTTGAAAAAGTTTTCTTTTGTTGTGGTCGGTTCCAGAACCGGCCCGGTTGTCTTCCCTCGGTTCCAGAACCGGCCCGGTTTTCTTCCCTCGGTTGCAGAACCGGGCCGGTTTTCTTCCCTCGGTTCCAGAACTGGCCCGGTTTTCTTCCCTTGGTTCCAGAACCGGCCCCGTTTTCTTCCCTCGGTTCCAGAACCGGCCCCGTTTTCTTCCCTCGGTTCCAGAACCGGCCCGGTTTTCTTCCCTCGGTGCCAGAACCGGCCCCGTTTTCTTCCCTCGGTTCCAGAACCGGCCCCGTTTTCTTCCCTCGGTTCCAGAACCGGCCCCGCCTTCTTCCCTCGGGTCTTCATGCGCCTCTCCATCATCATCACCATCATCATTTCATCAATATCATCATCATCGTCATCATGATCATCATGATGATCACCATCATCATCATCCCCACCATTACTCACCCTTCATCATCATGTGCTTCTTCGACCACCATCATCCGCCCACCTTTGTTCCTTCTCATCCTCCTCCCGCCTGCCTGTTGCGACGCCTGCTGCTGCTTCTGTTGCTGCTGCTCCTCCTCCTCCTCCACGTTGTGCCTGATCCTTGTCGCCGTCCCACTTATGAGCGGGGTCTGGTCTACATGTTCGGACGGTCTGGTGTCATTTTGAACGGGGTCTGGTTTACTTTTCGGTTCTCTGCTTCATTTGTGGGCGGGGCCCGCTACCCTTTTGGAAGGGGTCTGGTCTACTTGGTGGTGCTTTGGCTTACTTGTGGGTGGGGCCTGCTCTACTTTTGGGCGGCATGGCTCGGTGGCCTTTCAGGTGCGGGTGACTTTTGGGCCAGGTCTGGTCTGCTTTCTTGGCCGCCTTAGCCTGCTTTGCTCGGGAGCCTGGTGTCCTTTTCGGCGGGATCAGGTCTCCTTTGGGCGCCTTGGTATACGTTCGGCCGGTGTCTGCTCTTCTTTTGGACGGGCTCTTGTGTACCTGTGGGCTGTGTGGTTCACTTTGGTGCGGGGTCTGGGCGTCTTTTGGGCGACGTCGGGTGTACTTTTGGGTGATCTGGTTTACTTTCGAGCGGATAGTGCTCTACTTTTGGGTGGCTTGCCTTGCTTTACTTGGAGTTCTGGTGTACTTTTGAGTAGGCTTTCCTTTCATTTCCGGCTGTGTGAGCGTTTGGATGGGAGGTCTGGTGTTCTGCTCGGCGGGGTCTGATACACTTGTGGGTGGTCTCGTCTACTTTTAGGCGGGGTCTACTCCTCCTTCTGGTTTGGGTTACTTTTGGGCGGGGTCTGCTTTACTTGTGGGTGGTCTGGTTTACTTTCGGGCGGGCTCTGCTCTACTTTTCGGTGGTGTGGCTTGCCCTACCGGGAGGTCTGGCTTACTGTGGGGCAGGGTCTGGGGTGCTTCGATGGGTGGGCTGCTCTACTTTTGGCGTCGTCTGGTTTACTGTTGGGCGTGGTCTGGTCTACTATGAGGCGGGGTCTGGTCTGCTTTTGGGTTGCCTGGCTTGTTTTTGCAGGAGGTTTGCTGTCCTTCTGGGCTGGGTCGGGTCAACACTTTGGCGGTCTGGTATACTTCTGGGCGGGGTCTGATCTACTTCTGGGTGTTCTGGTTTACTCGGGCAGGGTTTGCTCTTCTGTCGGACGGGGTCTGCCGTACTCCTGGTGTGGTCTGTTCTGCTTTGCCTCGATGTCTCGTCAACTTTGGGCGGGGTCCAGTCTACTTTGTGGGCGGTCTGCTTTACTCTTGGGCGGGCTCTGCTCTACTTGTGGGAGGCCTGGCTCGCTTTACTGGAAGGTCTTGTTTACTTGTGGGCTCGTTCTGGTTTGCTTTTTGGTGGTCTTAGCGATTTGATGGGTGTTCTGGTGCTCTTAGGCGGGGTGTGGGATACCTTTGAGGTGGTCTTGCACCGGAAAAGCATTGCTGGTTTGCTATTGTATCACATGCTATGCCATACCGCCGTGCTATGCCATGCGTTGCTGCGCTATGCTGTGCCACGCCATGCGCTGCTCTCCTATTTGACGCCTTCTAGGCTATGGTCTGCGACGCCATGCGACGGGATGCGATGCTGCAGATGTGGTGTTCCGCCCAAAAACCTCGGTAGGAGCCACGTGGTGATCGTGCGTGGCTGTTGTACACGGAACGACATTTGCTGTGCTCTGCTGTGCTATGCCACGCGATGCTATGCTATGCGATGGCCTGCTGTAGCTCCATTCGGTCGCTCACCCCGATGGTAGTCGCGTGGTTGTTTGGGCCCACAATCTCAGCCATGTAAGCGTGCACGCGCCTGGCACGCGGGGGGGCGGGGGAAGGGGGGGGGACGGAAAGGAGGAGGAGGAGGAGGAGGAGGAGGAGGAGGAGGAGGAGGAGGAGGAGGAGGAGGGGGGGGAGGAGGAGGGGGAGCCGGGCCCGCAGGTCGCCGGCAAGGGGGGGAGGAGGAGGAGGAGGAGGAGGAGGAGGAGGAGGAGGAGGAGGAGGAGGAGGAGGAGGAGGAGGAGGAGTACGACCAGGATACTCTCAGGATGTCCGTTGGAGACACCGGTAGTGGGCCCTCGGGGGGGCCTCGTCGCCACGGATGGGCGCACCTTGGAAAATCAATGCGTTGGGACTCGGGAGGGCTCCGGGGACCGATCTTGAAGAGGAAGGGTGGAGGAAGGAGGGGCAGGTGGCAGCTGCTCTCCAAGGCCCTCTCGGCTCAAGCCGCTCGTGCTGCAACCGCTGTTCACGAAGTCCCGGCGCCTGCGCCCAGCGCCCGAGCAGCGCGCGGGATGTCCGCGGATCCTCTCAGTGAGCCCCATTGGCTGGCGCCATATTTGCGGGATTGGCGCCACGACCATCCTCTCCGAGCCACCGAGCCCATTGTGTCTGGGTATACAAGTGAGAAACCGAAGAAGAGCGCACAACGTCCGTGGCACTACTACACTGTGAAGCAGCCGGCAGGCGGTGTTCAAGCGTGGCTGCTCGTTCCTTTCCTCGTGAGGGCCCCAGCCTCTGGCGGGACACCCCCTCCGAAGGGAGCAGAATCCCAGGCGGGCTTGGAGACCAGAGTCAAGGATGGCGTTTTGATGGAGCACTACACAAACATCCATCGGATCGCGGCCCTCTTGGAGAGCCACCCGCTCGTATCCACCGTCACGCAGCACAAGGTGGACAAGTCCCTGCACCCTCGGCGCTTAGACGAAGATGGCCGGGCGTCCAAGTACCACCAGTCCCCCTGGGATTTGGCAGTGACGCTCGCAGCCTCTGGCGCGAAGTTCACTTGTGGGTGGAGCACCAACACGATCAAAGATCCGCTCGCGGCGATGTGGTGGCTCCTTGCGGGGGGTTCCGCAACGGAGGAGAACCTCGTCCAGGCGGAGGCGATATTTTGGGATGTCGCCGAAGCCGGCCGGATCTGGCCGCCCGGCTTTTCCGCTCCCACGGGGCCCTGCCATGTCGCCGCCCGCCCGGCCATGTTGCCGCCGAGCGCTTCCGCGAGCGCCTCCGGAAGCTGCAGCGTGGCGCCCGTTGCTTCCCCGGCGGCCGCGTCGTTGTCCCAGCCTCCGGCGGGAGACGCAGCGCGCGCCTCCGCGTTGGCGCCGCAGGCAGCTTTGGCGAGCACGTCTGTTCCGCCGCCCCTTCCGTGCGCCACCGAGCCCGCGCCGGCGCGCACGTCAGCCTCTGCTCCACCGCCTCAGCCTCTGGCGGCGAGGCCCCTGCAGCTGCCTTTGGCGGAAGCGCCCGCGGCCGCGGTGGGGGCGCCCGCCGACGCGACCGGAGCGGCCTCCGCGTCGTTGCCCCAGCCTCTGGCGGGAGACGCAGCGCGCGCCTCCGCGTTGGCGCCGCAGGCAGCTCCGGCGAGCACGTCTGTTCCGCCGCCCCTGGCGTGCGCCACCGAGCCCGCGCCGGCGCGCACGTCAGCCTCTGCTCCACCGCCTCAGCCTCTGGCGGCGACGCCCCTGCAGGTGCCTTTGGCGGGGGCGCCCGCGGCGGCGCTCGGGGCGCCCGCCGACGCGACCGGAGCGGCCTCCGCGTTGCTGCCTGCGCCGAGCGGTGGCGCCGAGCGCCAGGACAACCTCGCGGACGACCAGGTGGGGGCGGAGGGAACGGCTGAAGTGCAGGGTATCGATTATACCGAAGATAAGGATGACAGCTTGTCGTCTGGAGGGGAGGAGCAGGACGTCAACGCCGAGCCCGCGCCGGAGCAGGCCCCCCCGGCTGAACCGCAGCACAGGGTGCGTCGCCGCTCGAGGTCCCGACCGGGGCCTCAACGTACACGCGACCCAGCCTCTGGCGGGGCGGACGGCGAGGTCGACCTCACCGTGCACGTGTCCGCCAAGAAACTGGAGCGCCTGTCGGAGGACCAGAAGGAGCGGCTGCGCCAGATCGTGCGCACCAGTGAGCGGCAGGTGCACTTCGGCGAGTACTGGCAGGGAAGGGTCAGCCTGCGTGAGCGCATGCCTCGAGAGGCTCCGCAACTGGCGAGAGCTCGCGACGAGCGTCGGGCGCTTCTCCTCGGTGAGTTGCTGGAGTACGCGGACCCGATCCCGGACGCTCCGGAGTTCATCGCTGGAATCCCTTCCAAGAACACCATGCGCTTCGGCGCCAACGAGGATGTCGTCAAGGCCATCGCCAGCAGGAAGATGCACTACATGCGTTTGCTGACAAACAAGATGGACGAGGATGAATGGCTCACCTTCGTCGAGGAGTGGCCGGACTTGTCCCCGGCCTCTGGCGGGTGGTGGGTGCTCCAGCGCGACGCCTGGGAGCAGCTCAAGCAGGAATGGCGGGGGTTGTCTCCAACGATGCCGAAGCCCAGTCGACCCCCAGCCACGTCCTCTCCACCCATCCCCCAGTTCCCTCCACGCGGTAGGGAGTCGGCGAAGGAGGAGGGAGAGGACGAGGATGGGGGAAGGGGAGGGAAGGGGGGAGGGCGAGGAGGGGGAGGGACAGGGGGCGGCACCGTTGGAGAGAATCCGTCGCCACGACTGAGGACTTTCGCCTGCGCGATACGCGCGACTACGTGAAGCACATTCTGGCACTGCACGATGGCGAGGCCAGGCTTGTGCGGGCGGGGTGGGAGCCATTCCCAGCCTCTGGCGGGAGCATCCTTCAACCTTGCTACTGGCACTACCAATTTTCGCGCGGCTGGGACACGTACTCGTGGCTATCCACCCACAAAGGAAACTTGACCATCCAAGACCTGGACTGGATCATGATGAAGGACGGCGGCGAGACTGGCTTGATGAGGAGCGACCCAGCCTTCGGGAACTGGCAGATCCGCAGTGGCCAATTCATCACGCTGGCCGAACTCTTCTGGTTCGGGAAACACTTGTGCTCATGCTACGACATCTACCGCGCTTACCTGAGCCTGCCTGTGTGGATCCAGAAGCGCAAGCATTCGACCTCGCAGTCCGCGGCGGGAGTCCTCAGGCGCAACGCGAAGGCGTCGCGCCACCAGGAGGAGGGTAAGTACGGCTTGCCCTCGAACCCGGGGAAACGCGGGCGGCGGTGAGCACTTGCCCTCGGCGCCTGCGGTGCCGAGCCCAGCCTCTGGCGGGAGTAGCCTCGCGCCCAGCTTCGGTGCCAATGCCGGATTTTTTACAGCGGAACTGCAGATTCGGCGTCCGAGCGAAGCCGAAACAATCTTGGAAACAGCTTCCCTCCTCATTGTCGTCCTCCCCTCCGCTCCCTGCTGCGTTAGTCCTCAGTCCCCCCCCTGCTCCTGCTGCTAATCCTGCACCCTCGCGAGCACAAGGGCGCAGCAAAACCCAGCCTCTGGCGGGAGTGAGGCTCGACGTCCAGGGGAAAGCTTGAGGACGCCAGAACAGGACCGCCTGGCCTGTCCACCGTGGGACGTCGCTCCTGCATCGCTCTCCCGCCCTGTCCCTGCCCCCGGCTCTACTCGCCCCCTCCCTCCCGTCTCTGCCCCCCCCGCCCCTGCTAGTCCTCGTCGTCGTGCTCCTGGGTGTCGACCAGGTCCCCAGAGGGAGTCATTTGTTCCGTGAAACTTCTCTCCGCCCTCCGCCCCCCATCCCTCCTCATCGCCCTCCTGCTCATCCGCCTCCCCCTCCCCCTGCCCCTCCTCCCTGCTCCTCCTCCCCCTCCTCCTCCTCCTCTCGTCCTCCCCCTCCTCCTTCCTCCTCCCCCTCCTTCCTCCCCTCCTCCTCCTCCTCCTCTTCCTCTTCCGCCTCCTCCTCCTCCTCCTCTCCTCCTCCTCCTCCTCCTCCACCTCCACCTCCGCCTCTTCCTCCCCCGCCCCCCGCCCCCCCACCCCCACGCTGCGCCGTCGCTCATGCCAGAAAAGCTATCAATGGCAGCCCCGTCGCACAGACCCTGCGAAGAAGCAGGCCAGACTGCTAAAAAGTAGACCGGGCCCTGCCAAAAAGTAAACCAGACCCTGCCAAAAAGTAGACCAGACCACCCATAGGTAATCCAGACCCTGCCAAAAAGTAGACCAGACCCTGCCAAAAAGTAGAACAGACCACCCATAGGTAAAGCAGACCCTGCCAAAAAAGTAGACCAGACCCTGCCTAAAAAGTAGGCCAGACAACCCATAAGTAGAGCAGGCCCTGCCAAAAAAGTAGGCCAGACCACTCATAAGTAAACCAGACCCTGCCAAAAAGTAGACCAGACCCTGCCGACAAGTAGGCCAGGCCACCCATAAGTAAACCAGACCCTGCCGAAAAGTAGACAGACCCTGCCAAAAAGTAGACCAGACCACCCATAAGTAAACCAGACCCTGCCAAAAAGTAGACCAGACCCTGCCGAAAAAGTAGACCAGGCCACCCATAGGTAAACCAGACCCTGCCAAAAAGTAAACCAGACCCTGCCAAAAAGTAGACCAGACCACCCATAAGTAAACCAGACCCTGCCAAAAATTAGACCAGACCCTGCCAAAAAGTAGACCAGGCCACCCATAAGTAAACCCGACCCTGCCAAAAAGTAGACCGGACCCTGCCAAAAAGTAGACCAGACCACTCATAGGTAAACCAGGCCCTGCCAAAAATTAGACCAGACTTTGCCAGAAAGTAGAGCAGACCATCCAAAAGTTGACCAGACCCTGCCAAAAACTGGACCAGACCCCGCCGAAAAGTAGACCAGACCACCATCAAAGGAAAGCCAGACACCCGCACATATTGGGCAGAGCCAGCACCAGCCATGCCCAGAGGCAGACAGCACCATTCATAATGGGCCCCAAGAGAGACGTTCGTCTCTCTGCGATCGCGCGTGGCCAAGCGGGCTCAAGCGGGCTCAAGCGGGCTCAAGCGGGCTCAAGCGGGCTCAAGCGCTCATTTGCTGAGCACGGGGTCTGCGCGGGGGCGCCAGGGCGCGCGTTGTGGGGCTGCGCCTCGCAGCCTCTGGCGCGATGGTGTTGAGATGCAAGACGTGCCACCAGCGCGCCAGAGACCATGATGGAAGCTGCAAGAACTCGAAGTGCGCGCAGCACCGCGCGCCTCTGAAAGGGCAGCATTGGAAAGTTGCCAGGGTGAGCGATATCTTGGGCAAGCCGACAGAGAAAATCGGCGCGTACGTCGCCGGCGGTTTCATTCTCACTTTGCTTCACAGACATGACATTCGCGTCGGCGTAGCGAGCGGCGAGTATCTTCGGGCCGCAGCCTCTGGCGCGACTGCAGTGCGCTTGGAGCTTTTAGCGGTGGTCTATCTGTGCTACTGGCGGTGGTCGGCGAGCTCACTTCTTGGACACTTGTCGAAGGCATTATCCCGTTTTGAGCGCGCGGACTCCGCAGACAGAGCTGAGATCTTAAAGGGCGCGTGGTCTTCGATGGAGGCGGACATGGACGGTTACCAGGTCGTCGGAAATCGCCGGGAGCACGATGTTCAGTTAGTACCCCGCCAAGACCGGAAATGTATCGCAATCTCAGCCCCTGGCGAGACTTTTGCGTATCATCCTTACAAGAACCTGGCTAGTCGCCGCACTGGTGCGCACGAATTCGAGAAATTGGTGCCTGACGTGCAGAATGGTAAGCTCCGGGACGCTTGCGTAGATCTCGCCGAGTTGTTCGCCGCGAAGCCCACGTTCAGGGACGCCGAGAGCATCCTGCGAAAGCACGAGATACAGCTATGGGCCGGCGCCACATGCAATCGAGTCAGGTGGCGTGGGAACCGAAAACATCCCACGCGGGGCCTCCCGATTGCGGCCCTCTGGTTGGGCATCGGTGTCCTCTTTGACCACGATCTCAAGGGGGAATCCAGCCGTGGCGACGACATCGCCCGTCGTCGTCGTCGTCGTCCTCGTCGTCGTCGTCGTCGTCGTCGTCGTCGTCGTCGTCGTCGTCGGTGGCCTGCCGAGGAGGCAAGTGGCGTCGGCGCCGTCTTCGTCGACGTCGTCGTCGTCGTCGTCGTCGTCGTCGTCAGCGTCAGCGTCAGCGTCGTCGTCGTCGTCAGCGTCGTCAGCGTCGGCACCGTCGTCGTCGTCGTCGTGGTCGTCGTCGTCGTCGTCGTCGTCGTCGTCGTCGTCTTCGTCTTCGTTCTCGTATGACATAACGCGACACCGGTTCTCGGATCTGGATATATACGACAGCAGATGTCCGGGCCCCCCTCCTGCCTGGCGCCCCCATCCCGCCCCTCCCCCATTTCTCTCCCCCTCCCCTTTGACAGGATTTGTGGTCCGCTTTCTGGCTCTCCAGGTTTGTGCGGTGGCTGTTCAAAGCGGAGGGCCTGCGCGTGCCCGTCGAGGACAAAGATTGGCCCCTGATCGCTGGCATGGGGTCTGGGGCTGAAGAGGGCCTGGCCGACGCAGGTATAGATTCGCACGAACAGGCGGAGGCGGCCTGCGCTATTTTGGCTGTCGAAATCGCAGCCTCTGACGCGACGCCCCCGGGGGGCGGGGTCGGTGCATCCTCCAGCGCGACATGCGGGGTCGACGATCTCGTCTGTTTCCTGTGCTTGAGCAAGAACAGAGAAGCTGTTCCTCGCAGGGTGTTCCCGCCGCCTGCGCCCCAGGTGCCCATCGCGCAAGATTTGGGGTTGGTTGCCCCGGTCGCAGCCGCTGGCGCGAGTGCGCCCTCAGGCGAGACTCTTTGTCATGCGCGAGTCAGGGGCAAAACCGCAGCGACGCCAGCCATCGTCTCCATCGCGGCGTGGGTGCTCCAGGAAATCTTGCGCTGGGTGCGCGCTCCCGCCGCGGGCGCAATATGTAATTGTTGCCGCGCGTGGCACGCAGGAGGTCTATTTCTGGCCTGCGCGGTCTCTGAGAGGAGGCGGGGCGTCGCAGACTCTGTCGCGAGCATCCTGTCCTTCGATGCCAAGCCCGTCCATGCGCTGCGCGATGCAGGAGTCTCCAAAAGTGATGCTCTCCGCGCTTGGGCCTGCGCGTGGGACTTGCTCGATGGGCTCCCCCCGCGTGCTAGTTTGGACTTCGACGAGCGATTGTTGTCAATGGCTCTAGTTCGCATGGGCGTCAAGGAACACCTTCGGGGCGACGCGAAGAAGGACGCGGCTGCCCTGATGTTCCCCGATGCAGGCGGGGAATATTCGCTTGCGGCTGTGGAAAAAGAAACACTGGCAGCGATAGAATGCCATGTGGTGATGATGATGGCGCACAACGATTCTGGCCTCTGGCGGTGATTCGCAGCCTCTGGCGCGAACCGGCATGGGGGGCGGCCGCTGGGGCGGCTGCTGGGGGCGACCAGCATTCGGGGTGTCTGGTCGCGATTGGCGCAGGCTCGGGACAGCGGCAGCGCTCGATTCTTGGGGCACTGAGAGCGGGGCGTCTCGGTGAGCCTGCGCGCGGACGTCGGCGAACGCGGCGCGTGCTTGAACCGCGCCAGAGAAAATTACACCTGTTCGTTTTTCCGCTGAGCGCTTCTCATCGTGCTTCTGTCAGATGTCCTTGTCGGGGATGTTCCAAGCAGCCGCTGCTGCCGCTACTTTTACAGCTACTTTTACGAGTGCTATTACTAGAACCAGTACTACTCCGAATACTACAACTGCGACTCCGACGAATATTACGTCTACTAAGTTAACTACTACTACTACTACTACTACGACTACTACGACTACTACGACTATTGATACTACTGCTACTACCACTGCTACTACGACTACTACTACTACTACTACTACTACTACTTCTACTACTACTACTACTACTACTACTACTACTACTACTACTACTAGTATTGCTACCACTACTGCTACAATTGCTACGGCGACTGTTACTACTACTGCTACTAATGCTATGACTGCTACCACCAGGGCTACTGTTACTGGCACCCCGCAGCTACATCAACTTAGCGTGGCACTGCTACCGCTACCGGTGTTGACGTTGCTATTAATGCAACTGGAACTGCTACCAACACAACTGTCACTTCCAGAGCTACTACAAATGCAGCTACTACCACTACTACGGCGACGACAACGGCGACGACGACGTCGACGGCGGCGGCGACAGCGACGACGACAGGGAGGGAAACGACGACGGTGACGACGACGCCGACGACGGCGGCGGCGGCGGTGCGACGACGACGACGGCGACGGCGACGCCGACGACGACGACGACGGCGACGACGGCGGCGACGGCGACGGCGACGACGGCGACGGCGGCGGCGAGGGCGACGGCGACGGCGACGACGACGGCGGTGGCGGCTGCGGCAGTGGCGGCGGCGGCGGCGTCGACGACGGCGATGACGACGACGACGACGACGACGACGACGGCGGCGGCGGCGGCGGCGGCGGCGGCGACGCTTATTGTAATGATTTTGGCCTTGGTGGACCGGGCAGACACACACACACACAGACACACACACACACACATACACACATAGGCACAAATAACAGGACCCCCCATATCTTCCCATATTGTCTGGGTTCTCGAATTCACCGCCCCCCCCCCACTTCCCATATGTTCCTATATTTTCCAGGGAGCCGACGATTGATTGTGTCGGTTTCTGTCCCTCCTCATTCACAGACATGCCATCGCCCCCGCAGTTGCGGATACGAGTGACGAGGCGGGGTGGGAGTTCGGCAGCAGATCCTGGAAGCCTTGTGTACCCTCGCATCTCCGTGTTTCGAGTGCACTGCGAGACTTGGCAGCACAGTTTGACGAAGCCCGCCGCAGGCGCCGACTTCTTTTACAGGTGGCACAACGAGCCCGCCGAAAGCGCCAAGTTTGTCGTCAACGCAACATGGGTCGGTCTCGGGTGGGTCGCGTGTGGGTCGCGGGGTGGGTCGCTGGGCTGGTCGCGGGGTGGTCGCGGGGGGTCGCGGGGGGTCGGGGGGACGACGATAACAGCAATAGTTTTAAGATTGCTCGCTCTTATCTGTTCGCGGGTTTTTGAACATGTGTATCCCAAGCCCTCAATACCCGCCCTCATAGAGGGTACCTTGAAACCCTCGAAACCCTTCGATATTTCCCCCTCAGAGGTATATCTTTCTAACCTGTCACGTGAAGGTGGCGCAGCCCCCAAAACAGGAAGAGGAGGAAGACAGGACAAAAACATGAATCCGGGAAAGGAGGGAGGAGGGAAGAGGCAAGGGTGAGGAAGAATACTGGAGCACGTAAGAAATTAGCAGGGTCGAGTAGGCGTTTCGCTGAAGCGTCAGCTCTGCAATAGCCGCGAGGAAGCCTTCAGCGATACCGCGATTCCCAAGTGGATCGTGAGGAAAGCCAGATCAAGAGTGTGCTTCCATTGCGAGGAAGTCCCCTGCGAGAGTGTGATTCCTGAGCAAATTGAAAGGGGGTCCCGAGCGAGAGCGCGATTTAGCCGTTGTTGTAGTACATCGGGGGCCACAACAACCTTAGTTTGGAGACCCAAGGCCTTCCCTGATTAAACAAAAAAGGGTGCGAGCCCCGGGAGGGACACTTCAATGGAAACATGTACGGGTTACTTGGGAGGGGTGATCGACATCAATGATTTTCAGAAATGAGAGAAACAAGCAGGTATATGTTTTTCTTCAAAGATGAGACAAACAAGCAGAACTCGGGCCACGGAACCCATATCAGGCATGCACTCATGGATGGTGTAAGACCGCTCGGCCTCGTCCCTCTGATCAGAGTGAAGGGGCAGACCTGTCTTACAGCCTCAAGTGGGCTTCCGCGGTAAAGGTTCTTCTTGCTGCGTGTTGTTTGTTATGTTGTTTCTGTCGTCGTCCTCGCCCGCGCCCCGCTCGCAACCCGCCCGCGACTCATGCTTTGACGAAAACTCGGCCCCTGCGGCGCGCAGGATTGGTGATGTGAAAACAAAGTCGGCGCCTGCGGCGGGCTTCTTCGTACTTGATGGCATGCGCCGACAACCCCCCCCCGCCCCCTCACTCTCATCCGCACCTGCGTGGGCTATGGTGTGCGCCCCAGTTTGCCGTCGCCGGGTCTGTCCCTGCCCTTGGCTGACCCGCAGCGCTCCACGAGCTGCTCGTGGACCCCAGGGCGGCCGACGGCGGCGCCATCGCCGGTATCCGGGAGGCCCCTGCCGCGGCCTTTCGCGAGAGTCTGGAGGCGGAGGAGGCTCATGATGGAGGATCGAGATTCTTGAAGCTGTTGGAGGCATCGGGGATCGAGGATGACCGAGGGTCGAGGACCGAGACGTCCCAAGCAGGACCGAGCATGGGGGTCGAGGATCGATGACTGAGGATCGGGGATCTGGAGGAGGAGGAGGAGGAGGAGGAGGAGGAGGAGGAGGAGGAGGAGGGGAGAGGAGAGGAGGAGATCTGGAAGAGGAGGAGGAGGAGGAGGAGAGGAGGAGGAGGAGGAGGCGGAGGAGGGGGAGGAGGGGATGAAGGGGAGGAGGAGGAGGAGGAGGAGGAGGAGGAGGCGGAGAGAGGAGGAGGAGGAGGGAGAGAAAGAGGAGGAGGAGGAGGAGGAGGAGGAGGAGGAGCAGGAGGAGCAGGAGGAGCAGGAGGAGCAGGAGGTTCGAGGAGGATCGAGGATGGAGGACGATGCTCGTCGACGTGTTCCGTTTTTGTGGAGGGGCCCGTGCCTTCTGTTGGGCTCTCTCCCGGGGCCGTCCGCGGGGACGCCTCGTGGCCGCCCTGTTGGCCAGCTGCACCTGCTGCTCCACGCGGCTTGCACCCCACCGTCTGCACCCCAGGAGGAGGGGGACGAGGCGGAGGAGGAGGAGGAGGAGGAGGAGGAGGAGGAGGAAGAGGAGGAGGAGGAGGAGGGGGAGGAGGAGCAGGAGGAGGAGGGGCAGGAGGAGGAGGAGGAGGAGGAGGTGAGGAGGAGGAGGAGGAGGAGGAGGAGGAGGAGAGGGAGGAGGGAGGAGGAGGAGGAGGAGGAGGAGGAGGAGGAGGAGGAGGAGGAGGGGGAGGAGGGGGAGGAAGGGGGAGGAGGGGGAGGAGGAGGGGGACGGGGAGGAGGAGGAGGAGGAGGGAGGAGGAGGAAGAGGAGAATGATGAGGAGGTTTTTGTTAGGGGCGTGGCGAGGCCTGAAGGGAAATCTGGACTTCGCCCACGCCGGGGGACGCACTTGTAGTTCCCCTCTGCACAGCTCTTCTTGAATTGGCGGCGCAAGGGTATTACAATGGAGATCCATGCCGAGAAACACCCTGCTTGCCTCCAGGGTGTTCTGGGTTTCTTGGGTTTCGAGGGTTTTGCCATGGGAGGCATGACGACCCCACGCCGAACATCCATGGACGCAAGGTTTCCTGTGGTCGGGCCCCTACTGTACACGTTGTTAATTTCTAAGTATTCGAAAGTTATTTGATTTCTGTGGGGTGCCAAGATCCTTTGATTTCTAATTGTTCTATCCTGGGCCTCTTCCTGGCCACTAGGGGGCCAGGAACCATTAGAAACGAGCACAATTAGAAATGAGCACGATTAGACATGAACGACGTGTAGATACACATGGGAGGCTTTCAAGAAAGGGCCTCGCCGTCGAGGATCGAGCAGGTTGCCATCTCTCCCTTGGTGGACGCAAAGCACCCCCATTATTTGCAACACATGGCCTGCACCACATGTTACACCGCACAGGTTGAACCACGTATGTTTGGGATCCAAACTGTACCTGGCGACCTCGTCTCTGGGCCCAGGTGGCGGCCACACTCCCACCCCAGTAGCCAATGTTTTCCACGGGCGTCTGTCGTCGCAACTTATGGGCAATATGTGTAGTTTCGTGCACATGTAGAGTTGTGTCGTTTTCGAGGGTCGCGAGGTTCTAATACATGTATGTGAACATACACACATATCTATATATATATATATATAGAGAGAGAGAGAGAGAGAGAGAGAGAGAGATCGCACCCTATAGTTCACACAGTTTACAGCTTATGGCCCTTCGGACAGCTTATTCCACAGTCTCTGGATGTGTACTGCATGTGATGATTTGAGGAGGGGACTTGTTCCGAAGGAGTTGGTGGACGGTGCTGTGGATTTCGCTTCGAGAGGTGCCGACAAGCTCTTCGTCCTCACTCATGGGGCCTTTCCTCACCCACGAGACCGCATTCCCCCCTCCTCGCATATGGATGACTGGACCTCGGATGTTCACTGGTATGCCGGCCCTCCCCACCCCGACGGGTTTCATTGCCAGATGTTTGTGGATGGTTCCTGAACCCGCTTGTTGGTGCGTGAGATGAACCATGCTTCGTAGAGCGAAGTGTTGTATGAAGGGCCAGGTCGGCGGCGAGCGAGGGGGGGAAATGAGAAGGGGCGGGCCTTCTCAGAAGGCTCGGAAGTCCCCCGGACTTCTGAGAAGTTTTCTAAGCCGTCCCCGAAGACAGAAACAACCCCTCAGAAGGCGCGAGGGCTTCTGAGAAGTCCCGCCGCCTTCTGAGGAGGCCTTCTCCTTCTCATTTCCCCCCCTCGCTCGCCGCCGAGCAGGAGGTCGCATGCAGGGCCATTGGACCTGTGTGGGCCTACATCCCCCAGATCCCCCCCCCCCAGCCGCTGAGTTCTGTGCGCGCCTGGCTGCCGTCCAGCCAGTCACTGGCGAGAGCCACATTGTCAGAGCTTGTAAGTGTTTGGTTGATGCACTCGCGCTGCCACAGGCCCCATCAGTTCTCCGACAAGCGTGCTTAAGCTGGGCATCTCCTCCAGGCTCGAGCTCATCCCTCTTTCAAGCTGATTTCCAGTGTCACGCATGTGCGTGCTCGGGCTCATCCTTCGTTCAAGCTTATTTCCAGTGTTACGCATGTGCGTGCTCACCAAAGCCCAGAGGATGCCGACATCACAGGTGAGGTACCTTTTTTGTCGCGAGGGAAGCGATGCGGCCGATCAGGTCGCAAAGATGGCTCGTGCTCACCACTCCTTTTCAGACCTCTCAGTCAGTTCAACCATGCCCTTGCTGTTCCGGTTCTTGAGTATGAAGCTGCTTCCGATTTGGCAGTCCCTCAGAGTATTTGGCCAAGTCGACTACATACCCCCCCCGGGCTGCCCAAACCTCTCTCCTGTTTGCCGTCGCGCAGTTGGGTTTGCTTTGAATCATTCTGGAGGTGCAGGGTTTTCTGGCAGGTCAGTAGTAAGCGTTGGCACAAGAGGCTCCCTCCAGGAAGGTGCTCTGGCAGTGTTTCCTTTGATCTCCAGGCTGTTGCGGCGTTCGAGCATAATTGTATCCTCCTTCCTTGCAGTGACGGTTCTAGCTTCATAGTTTGTACCGTTTGCAAGGCCTACAGCTCCCATGGACGGATCGTTGGCTTCAAGGCCCAATGTTCCCTTTCCCCGTCCAGGTTCGGCAGGCGTGTTTGGTGAATGATTTCCAAAGGCAGGCACCCCAAGAGGCCGAACGTCACAGGCCAGCCACAACTGGGGTAGCTGTGTTCCTTACACCCCTGCGGGGCCCATCGATTTCGACACTCCTCTCGAGAGATCGTCGATGCGATGGGTTCCCCCAAGGGGGGTAAGGACCACAGCTCCCCCAGTTGTGGCCAGTCGACATCACCGTCGACTTCCCGTTCGAGGGAGACCCGTCGGCCCAACCTGCCTACATCCCCTTCGGATGCAACTCCTGGGACGTCAAATTCTGATTTAGCCCTGGTCCGAAGTCCGGCTTAATCCGGCTTATCCCCGTTTGATCTGGCATAATCCTATTTAATCCCGCTTAATCCGGCTTAATCCTGCTTGATCCCGCTTGATCCGAAAGCCCATTCTGGCGTAACAGCCCCTCAATGGGGCTTAATCCTCCTTAATCCTTCCGACGAAAACCTCCCAGCAGTTGCCTCCTAAATTCCCCGAGCTTCACGTAGCGAGCTGCCCTCTGAGGCGGAGGAGCAGCGCGTCGCGGCTCCGGCCGCCCTTCGAGTGCGCTCAGGGTTTGGCCAGGAGGGGCGCTGGTGCGGAGGCGGCGCCCCCATCCATTGGCCCTCCTCCTCGGCCTGCCCCTGCGTCCTCGGCTCGTCGGTCCTCATGTGGATGGGGGCGGGCAGGTGGGGGTGGACCCAGAAAGTTTGCGGATGCATCTCCTGGGAGGTCAAATTCTGATTTTGCCCTGGCCCGAAGTCCGGCTTATTCCAGCTTAAGCCCACTTCTTCCCGCTTAATCCCATTTAATCCCGCTTGATCCGGCTTAATCCCGCTTGGTCCGAGGCCCACTCCGGCGTAACAGTTCCCAAATTGGGCTGAATCTTCTTCACTGCTTCCGAAGAAAACCTCCCAGTAGTTGCCTCCTAAGGAAGTTAAGACTAGTGCCACGGTGCAGTGTCCCCACTATGGTTCTGGTCTGATCCCATTCCAGGCCTGCCGTGTGCAGCGCGTCCGCGCCCAGGGCTCGGCCTCTTCCTGCCTCGGAGGCGGCCTCGCGCCCTTTCTGTGGGCGTCCTCTGTGCAACGCCTCAGCGGGACCTCTTCGGGGTCTCGAGGGCGGTCAAGGCGCCCCATCTCCAAGCCCCTGCGTTCGGGTCTCTCCAAACCAGCGGCCAACAGCAGGTCTCGCCGTACCCGTATGTTGGACAACATTAAGCACGGTTGAAACAAACAACAACATGTTACGACATTGATTGCATCACACACACACACATTCCACTATAAAGATTGCACCGCATTCCGATTGCGCCCTCTAGTTGCATTCCATCATGCGCTGCGCCACGCGTACTGCAGCACCCAGATTGGGCCACATTCAGGTTTGCACCCCGAGAGGTCTGCCATCCCGCCGTCCGGGATCCACGCCGGCCAGCACGTGTCTGTGCGAGAGCTGCCAGCCCTCACCCCTTCTGCTCCGGCCCCCGCTGCGGCCGGCTTGCCGGCGCCGTCCTGGTGCGCCGCCCGGGCGCTCGCCCCCCCGCCGGTCCCGAGGCCGTGGCCGCGGGCACGCTGCGCCTGCCGGAGGCGCTGACGCTGCTCGTGCAGCTCATGGCCCGGGGGGCGGGGGGGGGGGGCAGGGGAGGGAGGGAGGCGGGGAGGGAGGTGGAGCGAAGAGGGAGGGAGGGAGGAGCGAGGAGGAGGTAGGAGGCGGAGGCCGATAAAGGGGTTCTTCAGCGCCGCTTTCGTGCAGTCTTGCGGGGGAACCCTGTGCCGGGCGTGCCACCGCTCGGCCTTTCGGGGGAGGGGGGGGAGGCGCGGGAGTGCGTCACGGGAATCCGCCCTGCGGCTGAAGGTCGGGTTCGTGCTGCCTGATCTTTGCGAGCGGTGAGGCTTGACGCGGTATGTAGCCAGCCTGGTGAAGGCCGTGAGGCAAGCGCCTGACGCCGGGTTTGCGCATTATGGGGCTCCGCCGAACTTTGGCGAACGACGTGCAAGAGCATCTTATCCATTGGCGGTAACAGGGGACTTCAGGTGGATAATAATTATAGCTGTCTTCCTGCAGGTCGTCTGGACTCAATGCTCCCTATTGTCTTGTTTTTTGTTTGTTTGTTTTTTTTTTTGTCAGTATTTTTGCTTTTGCAGGTCGTCTGGACTCAATGCTCCAGTTTGGAGGACCCGCAACACGGCAGTCTTGACTCCCAATGTCGGGGAAGCGCACAGCAAATAGAGTCCAGTTGCCATCAAAACAGGGGTGGTAGTACGGACACGGAGGGTAAGTGGCTTACCGTAAGCCTCCTTCTTTTTTCTTTCCTACTCATGACAGCATCCCGGTCCTCCTTCGTTTGTGATGTAGTTTTTTTAAATGACGCTCTTCAAGGGGCTTGTGCCATCCCGCCGACCCCTATAGCAGTGCATTCGTTAAAGAAGGGTCGTGCCACCGTGCTTGGCCTGTGGGTCAGGAGCCTGAGGCATGCACATGAGGGCTTCCTGGAATGCACCTCAGGGGCCTCTTAAGGCTCTTGGGGGCATCTGATTGGCTTCTGGGGGCCTGTCGGAGGCCTCATGGGGGCCTCTTGGGTGCCTCTGAGAAGACTCATCTTGGCGCCATGGCGCCGGGAAAGACTCGAGATGTCAATCCGTAGTGCCCCTCTGGGGGCCTTCCTGGGCCGTCTCAGCAGACCCTGAGGCCGTCTTGGGGGCCTCACAGACCGTCTTGGGATGATCTTCGGGACCCTTGGGGCCGTAGTGGACGCTGTCAAGATGAAACAGACGTGTCTGTGTGTGTGACGACTCCCGACGGGACTGGGGCGATGTTTGCTTCGTGGGGCCTTGTCGGCGGCCCTGTGGGAGCATTCTTGGGCTGTCTTGGGGGAGCCTGGTAGAACGTTTCTGAAGCCATCTTTAACTGTCGCGGGGTTACCCTTGGGTCGTCTCGAAGCCCCCAGCAGCCTGCCTGGGTCTCTGGGGATTCCCAGACTGGATGGGATGGCAGGAGGAGGAGCAGGAAGGAGGAGGAAGAGGAGGATGAGGAGGATGAGAAGGAGTAGGGAGAGAAGGAGGAGGAGGAGGAAAAGGAGAAGGAGAAGGGTGAGGAGAAGGAGGAGGAGGAGGAGGAGGAGGAGGAAGAGGAAGAGTAGAAGGAGGAGGAGGAGGAGGAAAGGGAGGAGGACGGAGAGGAGCAGAAAGCGGAGGAGCATGAGGAGGAGGAGGCGGAGGAAGAGGAGGAGGAGGAGGAGGAGGAGGAGGAGGAGGAGGAGCGGGGGGAACGGGAGTGGGGAGAAGTGGAAGTTCGGACGGATGGGGATTTTTGCAACATGGGAGGCACTGTCAGGTTGTGAGGGAAGAGGCGCCTGGGGGAAGGGTAATTGAGGGCAGGGGAGGTCAACATGACCTCGGCGAACGCGCTCGGAAACATGCTCTTCCGCCTGGCCGCGCCTCTTTTTGTCGTCCTCTTCCTCTTCGCCCTTCCTCTTCGTCGTCGTCGTCGCCGTCGTACAACAGGCACCTCAGATATGAAATCAGCATGCCATCAGGTGCACACGAAACCTTCCCATCCCCGATAGCCGATAGTCCAGGGATCTGCAGAAATTCTGGGGCACCTTGCGTAGAGGCCTCAAGGACAGACGAATCAGGTGTGTGCACCCCAACACTTCTCATAGCAATGTTCATCATCGTATCTGTTTGCTGCATTCTCCGCCGCCTCGTATAGTTCTCCCCCTCCCCCTCTGCACCCCTCCCCTTTCCCCTCTGCTCATCGCCCTCCCCTCCCTTTCCTCCCCTTTCCTCTCCTTTCCTCCGCTCCTCCCCCTCCCTTTCCCCCTCTGCTCCCCCCCCTCTCCTCTCTGCTCCTACCCGTCCCTACCCCCGCCCTTTCCCCTTTCTTTCCCCCCTCCCCCCTCCCCTCCCTCCCCTCTTATTCCCCCCTCTTCTCCGCCCCTCCTCTTCCTTTCCCCCCCCTCTTCTCCCCCTCCTGTTCTCCGCCCCCCCTCCCCTCTCTCCCTCCCATCCCCTTCCCTCCCATCCCCCCCTTCCCCTCTTTCTCCGCTCCTCCCCCCTCCCCCCCTCCTCTCCCCTCTGCCACACGCGCCCTCGCTCCACCATCACGCCGGTCCGCCGCTGGCTTGTGCCGGGCCGGCGCGGCAGCGACCCCCGCGGCCGTTCCAGGTCGAAAAGCGCCAGAGGCCCAGCATCGGCCAACACAGGACGAGCCGGCGGTGGGAAAGCCCCGATCGTGGACTGTGGGAGCCGTCTGGGGGTCTTTGAGGGGAGACCAGCACGGGTTCTGGCCAGTTGCCGACCTCTGTCTCCCCTGCGCGCGCGAGCGCGCCCACCCTGGACAGGCCTCCGAGAAGGAGGCCGCAGAGGAGGTGGCCTCTGATCTGGAAGGGCTCGCGGAGGCATTCGTCGAGGACAACCGGGAAGAGTGATGATAATGGCACTGATGATGATGATGATGATGATGATGATGATGATGATGATGATGATGATGATGATGATGATGATGATGATGATGATGATGATGATGATGATGATGATGGTGATG
>CAUYUJ010006386.1:0-54000 GCA_963575745.1 Prorocentrum cordatum
ACAACACACACACACAACAACACACACACACAACAACACACACAACAACACACACAACAACACACACAACAACACACACAACAACACACACACACACACACACACACACACACACACACACACACACACACACACACACACACACACACACACACACACACACACACACATCCGTAGCCATTTTGGCTCAAGGCTATGAACCGCCCGACGACCGCGAGTCCGTTCTCGGGCGTCTCTGAGCGCGAGGGGGTTCGCGCTTTGAGGCCAAATCCTTTGAATACGTTTCTCCCTCCAGTGGTCAGCCTAGCCGTCATTCTGCTTCTCGCGGGCACAGCTTCTGAGTCTGTGGTTGAGGAGCAATGGCGCCGCCCGCTGCTGGTAACAAGGGAGGAGGCAGTCGTGCAGCCAGGCGTGACAAATGGCTCTGCAAGTCTTGCCTCGGACGAGATCACAAGCCCTACGTCAACTTCGCGGATAAGCTGTGCTGCAACAGTTGCGGCCTGGCCAAGAGCGTCGTGTACGGGGGGCCCGTCGAGCCCAGCGTGCCCTCTCGGCCAGCGCCGTGGGCCGCGGGCGGCAAAGCAGCAGGATCACTCTCGGTCCAATTGCTCGAGATGCAGAAGCAGGTCCAATCGCTCGCGTCGCAGCTCAAGCAGGCGACAGCCAAGCCACCCGAGTCAGCGATGCCCACGGCGGGAGCGGAGCAAGGGGAAGGCGATGCGGGAGCTGAGTCGGTTGTCAAGAAAAGATTGGACGAGTTGGACGGCTTCGTCAGGCAGCTGGCTGGGATGCACACGCCAGAGGTTGAGAAGCTGGTGGAGCAGTACAAGTCTGAGCAGGCCAAGCTGCGTGCGCAGCTGTTCCAGGAAAAGCCGCCCTCGCAGCGGCTCAAGTCTCTTGGTTTCAAGATCACCAAAGTCGAGCAGCAGATCACCAAGCAGCAGACGGCCCGTGAGCTCAAGCAAGCGCAGCTGGCGGCCCTGCAGGCGGAGATCGTCACGCAGGATGCCGCTTTGGCCGAGTCCCGCAAGCAGCTGCTGGAGCTCGAGGGCCAGCGGGCCCAATTGGTTGGTGCGCTGCCGCAGGTTCCTACAGCGGCTCCTGGCGCAGGTGCTGGCGACGACGAGAGCAGTTGGACAATGCCCAAGTTGGAGCAAGTCCTACTTGCTGCTGAGGCTCCTCCTGACCTGCTACAGGACGTGGCCAAGGTGGTGGACAGGATGCGACAGCATCGGCAGGCTCTGGAGCAGGAGCGCAAAGCTCATGCCGAGCGCGAGGCCACCCAGGCTCAGCAGGAGCACGCCGAGGAGGCAGCAGCCAGAGTTGACGCTGCCATGGAGGAGGATGAAGGCGATGCCCAGGAAGAAGAGTCCGTCAACCAGGCCACAGCCGAGGAGCTGCGCGAGTTCATACGCGAGTCTGGTGCTGACTTTCCTAACGCTACAGATGCATCAGAAGAGGAACATCGTGCTGCAGTCAAGCGAATCCGTCTGGCCAAGCCCAAGTGGAAGGTGGTCAAGAAGCCACGCACAGCCTGAACTCACACTGTTGTCAGTCATGACGCGCAGCAGGCTACAGATAACTACCGTCAACGCCAACTCGTTTGGCACCCTGTCCAGGTACCTCGCTGATTGCAGCAGCGACGTGGTCTTGGCGCAGGAGCACCATGCAGGTGCCGAGAAGCTCCCTGAGGTCCAGGGAGATGCCCAGGACTCGGGCTGGAAAGGAGTGTGGTGCCCCGCGCTGGCCGCAGCGGCTGGCGGCACGGAAGGCGGCGTCGCCGTCCTGGCCAAGACAGACATCGCCGTCACGAAGGCGCCGCTGCTGGATGACGGGGTCATTGTGCCTGGCAGGGCCGTGGCAGCCCACGTGCATGCAGCACTTCCTGGCGGCTTCGTCGCTGTGGCGCTGTATATTCACACAGGAGAGGGCAGGTCGCCTCGCAATTTGGCCATCGTCTGGCAGGTCGCGCAGTGCGTGAAGCGCGTGGTTACAGGGCCAGGTCTGGCATGGATCGTTGGCGGCGACTTCAACATGGCCCCGAAGGAGCTGCTGGAGCATGACTGGCTCCACCTCGCCGATGCCATGTGCGTGGCCCCGCGGGAGCCCACCTGCCTGCAGGCCGTGCCAGCCACTACTCTGGACTACTTCCTTGCCCACCGCCCGATGCTCCAGGGGGCCAGGTACTCCGTCGACGTTTCGGTCACCGACATTATTTGGCCACACAGGCCTGTGCATCTCACACTGGCCAAGCGCACCGAGGCGCCGATGGCACGCGAGCTAGACGAGCCGCGCCCCTTCCCGCGGGAGCTGCCCGTGGGATGTGCGAGGTATCCCTGGCATGGGTGGGGGGACGTGGATCTCTCCATTGATCAAGCGCAGTCTCTTCCTCAGCTTGCGGTGGCATGGGACCTGGTCCTCAGGGGCGTGGAGGAGGAGCTGGCTGGCAGGCGCGACATCGTCGGCAAGCGCAAGCAGCGCTACGTGGGGCGGGAAGGCCCTGTGCAGCAGCGCACCCGCCAGCTGGAGTGGCGACCTCCTCGACGACGAGCTCGGCACGGGCCAGAAGTGAGTGCGTGGAATGTCGCGGCCAGGTGGGCCCAGCACATCCTCGGTGTGCATGACTACGTGACGAAGACGGTTGTGCAGCTCACCTTGCACCAGGAGTGATCCGCCACGCGCTCGGGCCAGGTGGGCCCTGCACACGGGCGTGTGCGCGAGGAGCCTGCTCGCCCTGACCCTGATCGCCACCCAGGTGAGGAGGCGCTGCACGAGGCTAGCTCGACCCTGACCGAGCAGCCTGCTGCCCGTGAGGCCCACCGCGGTGGGGTGGCCGATGCCCTCACACACGAAGGAGCTGAAGGCGGCCTGGTGAGGCGATGCGACGCTCGCCCCGTCGCCCTCCCTGTAAGTCCGAGCGAGGCCCACCGCGGTGGGGTGGCCGATGCCCTCGCACATGCACGTCCTCCTGGCGGCCAGGTGAGGAGCTGCGACGCTCGCCCCGTCGCCCTCCCTGTAAGTCCGAGCGAGGCCCACAGCGGTGGGGTGGTCGATGCCCTCGCACACGAACCTCCTCTTGGCGGCCTGGTGAGGTGCTGCGTCGCTCGCCCCGACGCCCTCCCTGTAAGCCCGAGCGAGGCCCACAGCGGTGGGGTGGCCGATGCCCTCGCACAAGACCCTCCTCCTAGCGGCCTGGTGAGGTGCTGCGTCGCTCGCCCCGACGCCCTCCCTGTGAGCCCGAGCGAGACCCACCGCAGCGCTGAGAGACGCTGCGATGCTCGCCCTGATGCCCTCCCCGTAAGGTCATTGCAGGAGGTCAGTCAAGCGGACAACACGAGGGATCTCCCCTGCGCCCCGCGCCCTGTGGCTGGCGGCGTTCTCCACAACATGGATGGCGAGGCCGACCCGTTTGAGGATCTTGATAGGCTGCTAGATGACCAGGACCAGGACAGGTACGAGATGCCTGGTGCGTCGCCAATGTCGCTGCACGGGGGGAGAAACCTATGCGCACTGGCGCCTGGAAGCAGCATGGATGGTGAGATCGCCCAGTCAGACGAGCTCACCGAGGATCTGGAGGACAGTCGAGTACCCGAGCCCCAGCCTGTTCCTGCAGCTCGTGGAGAGGACCCCGATCAGGTAGTAGCCCGCCGCATGCAGGAGGCCATCCAACGTGAGCTTCGACGTTACACGCAGAACTGGATAGGCGACCCGCGCAACGAGCAGCAGACGGAGCAAGATGTCACCGAGGACTGGATGGAGTGGTGCGTGCCCTACACCGCGGAGCAGCTGAGGGACCCTGCTTTTGACCCTCTCTGAGACGGAGGAGATTGGGATGAAGACTTGCCTCGTGATGCGCGCCGTTGGCACCGAGCTCGAGAGATGTGCGAGACGGCTTATCGCGCTGGAGTTCGCAGCCGTGCTCGTTACAGTGACCATCTTCGGCGGCTACGTGATCAGTCGGAAGAGGACTGGGCAGAGGCCGTGGACATGCACCTTCGCGCCTTCGAGCAGCACCGAGAGTGGATGGATCAACGCTCAGGCGATCGGGCTGGTAGGGCCCCTCCTTCTCGACCCCCTGGCGCTGCCAGGGGCATGGTGTTCGGCGGTGTGCAGCACTACAAGCGCGTCAAGGGCCTGGCCTCCGCTCTGCTGGAGTTCGACGCTTTCTGTGCTCGTGTTAGCAATCAGTCGCACATACTCGAGCAGCTGGATCGCGGAGCCCGCGAGCTTTTCCAAACCGGCGCTGTTATGCTTGGGGCCAGCTCGCTGAAGCTCCAGACCCAGGTCATCATCGACAAGGCCAAGCAGATGACCACGGACGCGGAGAATAGGTGCACCAAGGCCTGGACCGACTGGGCGAAGGACGCCTTCGCAGGGGGCGCGGGTCTGGCTCACCGTTTCGCCAAGCCCAAACAGGAGGTAGAGGTCCCCAGAGAGAACAGGAGCGGCCACCCGAGCGACCTGGCGGACACGGAGCTCCACGACTGGAAGGTCATATGGGAGCACCACAAGCTTGGAGAGGTCCCGCTGCCTGCGGAGGCCCAGTCCTGGCCCGTGCTGCCACACCTATCGGTTCGGGATCTCAGGCAGGCCATCAGAACCTTCAAGCTGGGCACGGCAGTCGGCCAGACGGGATTCCAGCCGCGACACCTTGACGTTCTTTCGGACCAGGCGCTGCTAGCCCTGCCCCTCCTGTTCCATGCCTGCGAGCACCACCTTGGCTGGCCGCCGCAGCGCCTGGCCACGGCGCTGGTCCGCCTCCCGAAGGCGGGCGGAGGAATGAGACTGATCGGCCTGCTGAATACGATCGTGCGCCTCTGGAGCCGTGCCCGCCGCCCGTTGGCTGCCCAGTGGGAGGCTACCCACCGAGAGGAACATGCTTGGGGGTTGGGACCTGGGAGGAGTTCGTCAGCCTCGGCCTTCTCCCACAACATTACCTCGGAGATAGCCCTTGCTCGGAAGCTGGACGTTATCACGCTGATGGTAGACCTCCTCAAATGCTTCGAGATGGTGGCGCCCGAAGTTCTGGTACGTGAAGCGTTGGAGGTCAATTTCCCGCCCAGGCTGGTATGGCTCCTGACACAGCTGTATCGCCAGCCACGTGTCGTTCGCGCACACGGCAGCAACAGCGAGCTCTACATCTCCTCCCAGGGCATAGTGGCAGGATGCTCTCAGGCGACGACCCTACTTGCAGTGCTGATGCACAGATCCATGCAGAGAATGAGTGCGTTGTGTCCGTCGCTCAAGCCCAGGCAGTTGGTTGACGATGTCTCCCTCCAGTGGACTGGGCATGCCAAGCACAGCGGGACCGAGTTGGGTGAGGGCATCGATCAACTCAAGTTCGAGCTCCAGGGTCTCCAGCTGCCAATCCAGGTCAAGAAGCTGGGCTACGTCGCCTCTTCCAGCCGCGCCAGCAGGGCTTTCCGCTCGGCAGCAAGAGCCAGGCAGGTCATGGGCTTGCCGTGGATTCGGAACCTCGGCCACGAGCTGGCAGGCCCCAAGGTGAGACGGCAACAAGAGGCAGCACGACTACAGCAGCTTCGAGGACGGGTGCGACGCTCCCTCATACTCAAGAAAGCTGTCGGGGCCAGCCGCATCACGCGCATCCAGGCCGCTGGGATCACGCCGTCCGTCACGCACGGGGCCTCGGTCAGCGGCGTCGCAGACGCGGTGCTCAAGCCGATCCGATCGGCTGCTGCGCTACTGGCAGGAGTGCGCCCGACGGGTAGCATATGCATGGGCATGCTCATGCAAGACCAGCCATTCTACGACCCACTGTATGCGGCGACCACCAGCATCGTTTTCATGTATGCAAGCATGTTGTGGGAAGGTCGGGTGGAAATGCAAGCTCTCAGTGGCACGTGGGACTTCGTCAACGGGCAGATGAGCGCACAGCCCAGCTGGAGCCGTGTGCGCGGCCCCCTCGGGGCCCTGTGGCTTACCTTGCATCGGATCGGTTGGCGATTTAGTTCGGCGGCCACCTTCGTGTCCGACCTTGGCACCGTCCTCGACCTGAATCAGATGGCGCCTAGAGATGTTCGCGACCACGTCGTCCAGGGTGTCACGCGCTGGCTGCTAGCGCGCGCAGAGAACCACATAGAGATTCACAATGGCGAGCGGTTCTGGCATCGCGGCATCAGGCGGTGCGTGGAGAAGGCGGTTCGGGACCCTTCCGAACGAGGCTCGCTGCAGTGCGTCTGGACTGATGCGATGTGGCCTCGGCAGAAAAAGTATGAGAAGCGTTTGGTTGACAGTGGTAGGTGTCTAGCCTGCGGTGCTGAGCGTGAGACGAATGGCCATCGCCTGTGCAAATGCCCCGCCCTCCTGGACCCTGCCCTTCACGAGACGGACCCGCCCGAAGTGATTCTTAAGACCCGTGAGCGGCTTGATCGCCTTGCGTGGGAGTCGGCCCAGGATGACCCACATGAGGCCTTGCAGTTTGCCTATGCTATCCCGCTGCAGCCTCCCGCCTCCGAGATGCCTCCCATGTGCCCCGATTTCGTGCATCATTGGGGAGACGCTGTGATTCCGTGGGGCGGTAGGTTGTACATCGATGGCGGCGGTTTCGGCATGGACACTCCTGAGATCGCTCGATGCTCCTGGGCCGTAGTACAGTTGCGAGACGACGGCTGGCCCTGTAAGGCGATTTTCGGCTCTCTCCCAGGTTTGCAGACAGTGGCGAGGGCTGAGAGATATGCTGGACTCGTCGCCACCTGCCTTTTCCCCACAGGTTTCGTGTTTGATTTCTGATCATTTAAGTTTCGTGGAGGAAGGGCAACGGTGGAGCCCTGGGGACGCGTCCGCTTCGGCCCGTCACGCTGCACTCTGGAGAGCGCTACGCGCCACTGTGGCCCGCCAAGACAGGAGGCCGCCCTCGTTTGGATGGACTCCCTCGCATAAATCCCTGGACCAGGCTATTGAGCTTAATCTTGATCTCCAGGATTGGCTTGGAAATAGCTGGGCTGATATGTTTGCTAGTGTTGCCCTGGACTTAGCCAGCCCAGCTAAAGGCCTCGTTCGTAACATCCAGATTCGTATGGAAGAGGCCTGCCTTAATGCTAAATTCGTGGCCTGGGCGGCTGCTCGTGTGGCTAAATCGGGGGTTTGGGATCCCACGGAGGCCGACCCGAGGCCCCCCCCGCCCGTCACGGCGCCCAGGCTGCTTGCGTTGGTGGCACACGAGTTTGCAGAGCTCCCTGGAGGAGGGGTCCGTTGCCTGGCTTGTAACCGTGTTGCACGCACGGCAGAGACCAGACGGTGCCTTGAATCCTACCCATGCGTGCCGTCTCACCTGGCCAGGCTCCGTGCCCAGGCGGCCCTTCAGGCCGAGGGGGTCAGCCCTGCACCTCCTCGCCCCTCCCCTGCGGTCGCCCTTGCCCTGGCCGCCGCTGCCGCCGCCGCCGCTGCGTCGACCCCGTCAGAGAGAGTTGAGCCTGACCCTGGTGGGGGAGGCAGCCGCTCGCCGAGGCGGCAAGTTGACGGCCCTTCCCCCTCGGAGGCTCCGCTCAGGTCTCGCAGCAGGCTCGAAGGCACGCAATCGGCCCATGCGTTTTTCAGGCTGGATCGATCCGCTCGCGTTCGTGCTGTGGTCACCGAGCCCTCGACCCCAATCGGAGGCATGAGGGCTTCGGCCGACGAGGCCACCCCCTCAGTGCGCCCCGAGACTGGCCTTTCCGACGAGGATCGTCGGGATCGTATCGCTGCCCGTCTCCTCAGTGCTGCTGGGGGCACACCTGCTGCCACCGCCTCTGCCCACCTGCCCTCCACCCCTGTGTCCCTCTCGGGAGGTTTGCTGGAGGCCCCCCTGGAGGACCTTGGGGAAGGAGAAGGCAGGGAGGGCGTGACGACGTGCGTGGAGGTTGGGAGGGTGGGGGACGGTCCGATGCGAACGTGGGCGAGCAGCCCCACCCCGCCGACGGCGGAGCTGGCGGCGCCCCCGCCACCGACGGCGCCCCCTGCGGCGCCGAGAGCCCCGCGGGTGCGGGGCCAGGCAGCCCGCGGCCGTGCTGCCGTCGCCGCGGCCGCCGAGGAGGGAGGCGGGGGCACGGGTGGTGGGACGGGTGTCGTCCACGAGCGGGGACATGAGCTTGTTTCCGCTCCGCCGTTCACCGTCTGTCGGAGATGCGGCTGTCTTTCGGGCAAGCAGCAGGCGAGAGGGCTGCTGGTCGAGTGCACGGGACCTTTGCCTGCACCGAGCCAGTGCACCCCCCCTGCCCTCCGTGAGAGGGCTCGCCGTCGGGACAGGCTTCTTAAAGGCCTGAATCCTTACACGGGCAATGCCCTGTAGGTTTCCTGTCGTGGTGAGAGTATTTTCTCGTCCTCGACCCTGGCCTCCGAGGGGTTCGGTGGCGCCTTGCTCGGTAATCTGGGGATTGCCTGCTTTGAGTTTCTGGTCCTGCCCAGAGGCTCCTAAGCGGCCCATGTGGGCCCGTTGGCACAGGCCACGGTCAGTTGCTCTAATGCTGCTGGACGTGCGCTCTTGATGGCCCGACACACACACACATATATATATATACATATACATATACATATACATATACATACAAACATACATACATACATATATATATATATATATGTATCACACCCCCTCCCAAGATCTACCCTTTCCATGCCCTGTTCCAGTCTTCCCCTCCTCCTCCTTTCTTCCTCAAATCTCCTGCTCCTGTTCTCTTCTCTTGTCTTCGTGCGCTTCCTCTGGGTCGTGCTTCGGCTTTGTAGTGGGTTTACAATAACATTCCTTGAGGAGGAGGAGGAGGAGGAGGAGGAGGAGGAGGAGGAGGAATATGAGGATGAGGATCTACCGTCAGGAGGGAGATGATGATGATGATGATGATGATGAGGGGGGATTCTATAGCAGTTTTTGGTACTACCAAAGCACCAGCCAACCACTCCAAAGGGCGCCCTTTAGACAGCGATGGTGGCCACCCAGAAGCAGGTGACGCGCCAGAAACGTCAATGGGCCGAGGCCCTCGCACAGGGAAGGCCGTTCACGCCCAAGGGTGGCTGGCTGTTCGACCCCGCCGTCGAGGAGGCCAGGATGAAGGAGAGCCAGCAGAAAACAGGGGGACACGCCATGGAGCACAGCGCGACGAAGGAGAAGGGGAAGGAAAAGGAGAAGAAGACGGGGGACCAGGAGAAGGAGAAGAACACGGTGAACCAGAAGAAGACGGGGGACCAGGAGAAGGAGAAGAAGACGGGGGACCAGAAGAAGACGGGGGACCAGGAGAAGGAGAAGAAGACGGGGGGCCAGAAGAAGACGGAGGACCAGAAGGAGAAGAAGAGAGAGGCACCGCCTTCTTGGGACAGGGACACGGAGAAGGCGGCGAAGAAGGGGAAACTGACGGAGAACCAACCCGCGAAGGAGGGACACCAACAACGCACGGAGGACCAGGACGCCGAGAAAAAGGCAACGCAGTGGAAGGGATACGAGGCGGCGAGCTACGCGGCCAAGAAGGAGGAGAGCAACAAACGCAAGGGTGGCACGCCGCGCTCTCGGGCGAAGTCGGGCTGGCGGGCCCCGTGCCGCGACTACAACAGGGGCTGGTGCTCCTACGGCGACCGGTGCCGCTTTTACCACGGCGGCGCGTGCACTCACGACAAGAAGGAGGAGGATGCGAAGAACAAGGGTGAGCACGGGGAGGGCAAGGACAAGGGGGGCAAGGAGAAGGAGGAGGAGGAGACCAAGGACAATGAGGAGAAGGAGGAGAAGACGAAGGACAAGGAGGAGACGAAGGACAAGGGGGAGCAGGAGAGCGGCTACAACGTCCAGCTAGACGGGAGCGCGCTCCAGGAGACGGAGGATGAGCGCGCCTTCGACGAGCGCATCCGCCGGGAGGTGTTCCTGGCGGAGTGGCGGCGCGCCACCGCAAGATCGGGAAATAGCGTAGTGGCGTCGTCGGCGACGGGGGAGGTTCGCTTCTCCCCGCCGACGCCAGAGGAGGTGCTGGACGAGAAGAAAAAGTTCAGTGACCTGCAGGAGGCCTTCTTTCTCCAGCAGCGAGGCTCCACAGCGAAGGCGGCGGAGATCGCCGCCGAGCACTCCGTCGCTGTCCAGGACCTAGAGAAGGACTGGGGAGCGAGCCAAAATAGGCGGAGGAGGAGGGGGAGGGGGAGGAGGAGGAGGAGGAGGAGGAGGAGGAGGAGGAGGAGGAAGAGGAGGAGGTGGAGGAGGGGAGTATGAGGAGCAGGATGGGGGGGGAGCCTGGGGAGGAAAATGATGAAAATCTTGTGCGCAAGAGGGGTGGCGGGGGACCTTGTTGGCCCCCCTCCCTCCCCGCGGGGCCACGCACGGGGTTCCGAAGGAGGTCGCGAAGATCGAGCGCGCTGCGTCCTGGAGGGCGCAGACGTTCAGTAGCATTCGAGAGAACGCGATGTTGCGGACCTGTCTACGAGGCATGGGCGCGCCTAGTTGTCGACCCGTTGCATTTTCCATGCCCCGCGCGCCCTGGGGATAAACCATATTTTCCAGAATGGCTCAATGGTATCAAAACAACAGAAACGCCCGAGAAGAGAGTGACCCTTGCTGGGTTCTCTCGTGGGTCTCTCTTCTGGGTCCCCTTCTGGGTTCCCTCCTGGGTCCTCTTCTGGGCCCCCTCCTGGGCAAGCAAAATAATGCGTTTGATGGGTAAGAAACGCCACAGGGAATAACGACGACAAGCGCGACCAAGTCCAAACCAATTGTTGTTTGGCTTGACCTCTTGTTATAGTCTTGGGTGTGCGTTCGTCCTATCTGCGGGGCTCAAGATGTCGAACAGGTAACTTTGTCTGCGAGCAAAATCATGCGTTTGATGGGTAAGAAACGCCACAGGGAACAACGACGACAAGCGCGACCAAGTCCAAACCATTTTTGGGGGCTTGACCTCTTGTTATAGTCTTGGGTGTGCATTCGTCCTATCTGCGGGGCTCAAGATGTCGAACATGTAACTTTCTCTGCAAGCAACATAATGCGTTTGATGGGTAAGAAACGCCACAGGGAATAACGACGACAAGCGCGACCAAGTCCAAGCCAATTGGTTTTTGGCTTGACCTCTTGTTATAGTCTTGGGTGTGCGTTCGTCCTATCTGCGGGGCTCAAGATGTCCAACAGGTAACTTTCTCTGCAAGCAACATAATGCGTTTGATGGGTAAGAAACGCCACAGGGAACAACGACGACAAGCGCGACCAAGTCCAAACCAATTTTTTTTGTGGCTTGACCTCTTGTTATAGTCTTGGGTGCGCATTCGTCCTATCTGCGGGGCTCAAGATGTCGAACGTGTAACTTTCTCTGCAAGCAACATGATGCGTTTGATGGGTAAGAAACGCCACAGGGAACAACGGCGACAAGCGCGACCAAGTCCAAACCATGTTTTTTGTGGCTTGACCTCTTGTTATAGTCTTGTCTGTGCGTTCGTCCTATCTGTACGGGTGTTTTTTTGTTTTGTCAACGGAGAGACCCAGCAAGGGAACCCAAGAGAGGGACCCAGCAGGGGACCCAGCAAAGGGACCCAGCAGGAGACCCAGGAGGGGACCCAGGAGAGGGACCCAGGAGGGGGCCCAGCAGGGGACCCAGCAAGGGGACCCAGCAGGGGACCCAGGAGGGGACCCAGGAGAGGGACCCAGGAGGGGGCCCAGCAGGGGACCCAGCAAAGGGACCCAGCAGGGGATCCAGGAGGAGACCCAGCAAGGGACCCAGCAAGGGACCCAGCAGGGGACCCAGCAAGGGAACCCAGGAGAGGGGCCCAGGAGGGGACCCAGGTGAGGGACCCAGGAGGGGACCCAGCAGGGGACCCAGCAAAGGGACCCAGCAGGGGACCCAGGAGGGGACCCAGGAAAGGGACCCAGGAGGGGGCCCAGCAGGGGACCCAGCAAAGGGACCCAGCAGGGGACCCAGGAGGAGACCCAGCAAGGGATCCAGCAAGGGACCCAGCAGGGGACCCAGCAAGGGAACCCAGGAGAGGGACCCAGGAGGGGGCCCGGCAGGGAACCCAGCCAGGGGAGCCAGCAAAGGACCTGTCCACAGGCCCAGCAAGGAACCCGCGATGTTGTCGATTGATCATCGACACCTGACAATGTATGCCGTGGCCGTTCAGGCTCAAAGCGGTGCCGCTGTGCGCAACCATCACCTGGCTTGATCTACCCTCCGCTCGGCATGCCGATGGACGCCTTCGAGCTGTTCAATCTGACGGTTCACGCTACGCCGGCAGAAGTGAAGCTCGCGTACAAACGCTTGGCGCTGAAGCTGCATCCGGACAAGGGCGGCGACAAGAGCGCGTTCCAGGAGCTCGAGGAGGCAAACGCGACGCTCAACGACCCTGCCAAGCGCCAGGCTCATTGCGAGTCGCTTCGGCCCGTGCCCGCGGGCAGCGCGGTGCGCCTTGTCAACCTGGAAGGTCAGCCCGAGCTCAACGGGCGCGAAGGCCGCGCGCTCGAGCGGGGCGGGCTGCGGCAGGCAGTGGCGTTGCCCGACCGCGTGGTGTCGGTCAAGCGCAACAGGGTCACTGAGATCCCGCGCGGTGGCGGCGCGCGGATGTGGTCGACGCAGGGTTCTGCGTCCGCGCCCGATTCGGCGACCGCCGCGCGCGCGCCCGCGCAGCCTGGCTGGGGGTCGGGTCATGGCGGCGATTGGGAGGACGAGTCCACGGCCCAGCACGGGGGGGAGATGCGCGCCTGGCCTGGCGGCGGCATGTGGCCCTGGTGCTTGGCCTGCTCCAAGTGGGCCGACAACGGCCATCGGCAATCCAAGAACCACAAGCGGTACATGGCCTGGTGGCTGAACAGCGGCGGCGACGCAGCGGCTTCGCAGCAGGGTCCGCCGCGAGATGATCACCTGCGCGCGGTGCCGCTTCCGCCACTTCCAGTGCGTCCTTGGACAGATTTCGAGCGCGGGCAAGCGGACGCCCTCATCGCGGATCCGACCGCGGCTATGTCCATTGCCAGCGGCGGCGGGTCCATCTACGACGTGTGGAACAACGGGGATGGTGATCTATTGTGCGGCTTCAGTGATTGGGGTGTGCCTCAGCTTCTCTCGGAATCCCGCATTGTCCAGTTAGCGATGATGCGTTTCACGTCGCCGCATCTCGCTGCCCTGGGCCAAAGCGCCCAGACGAACGTGAAGTCGTGCATGGAAGATATCATTCTCACGCACGATTGGGCCGTTGCCTGGTCAGCGGGCAGATGGGGGCCGTTTTACGTGAAGACCGCTGGGGACATGCTCCAGTCACAGTGGGTGCAGCGCCATCTCCTCGACAGCCGATTTCACTTTGGATGCAACGAGTGCCAGGCTACGTGCGCGCTGTGGCAGTGGGCGCCGCGCTGTCTCATCGGCGTGGACTTGCCGTGGGGCGAGCACGCGCTCGCCGACTTCTGCGAGTGTGTGACCCTCTATCTCCCGCGCGCCCTCGCTCACCGCTACTTGTGTGTGCTAGCAAACTACCGCAAGCACGCGCGCGGCGGGCGGGGCGCGCCGCGCTGCCAGTTCGCTGCGAGCGTGCCACGCCACAAGGCTGCCGTGCCAGGGGCTCACTTTTGCAAGCGCCATCAGCATTGAAAGCTTCGCATAAGGCAGGAATGTTCTAGTACATGTTATTTTCCAGCGCCCGCGCGCTGTACGTTGGCCACGAGGCGCGTTGGCGGGCCGATGCGAGATCTCACTCGGTTGCAATGGTTTGATCGCTCACATCCTCACGACTTGTATGAAAACAAACGCAGGGATCACGTCGCAATTGTCATTGCCATCGGCATCGCCACCGTCGCGGTTCGAACCGACGCCGTTGCGTTGTTGCCAGTGCCTAGGGATAATCGGGATGATTCGTGTTCGTTCTTTTTGTAGTTCGTATTGCCAATTGCCTAGTGACCGCGGCGTTGCCGTGGCGAGTGGAACCCAATTCGCATGTTCATTCATTGTGCATGATGAGTCAAATATTCGCATCACAGAGTTCACAGAGAAAAGAGTTGAGTCCCAGCAAGGGGCCCATGAGTGGGCCCAGCAGGGGTGGGGGAGGGGGGGGGCTATGCCAAACCTGCGCACCGCACATGAATGCTCAAGCGCATCAGCGCGCCAGGGGTTCAGGTGCGCCTGCCCGTTCCTGGCCAGGGTCATCGGTCAGAGCCGCGCCATGGCGTCTGGGCGCGTCTTCCCTGCGCCTAAGCGGGACAAGGCGCGCGCTGTCCTGAAGACGGGGAAGCCCAAGCGGAAAGCCCCGAAGCACACGGGAAAGACAATGGCGAAAAAGCCGGCGCCAAGCCAGAGTGCGAGGAAGGTGCCCTGCGTACGGCACGGCAAGAGAACTTGCACGTCCAGGCCGGGGCGCGTTGGTTTCAAGAGGAACGCGTTCGACTTCATACGCGCCAGTGACCGCGAGATCGTCGACATGTTGCTCGAGGACCAGGTCTTGGAGAACTTGGAAGGCCAGACGTGCTCTTTCTGCGCGGAAGGAACCCTCGGCCCCCTGAAGGACGTCCAGGGCCGTGGACCTCGGCACCGCTGCAACCACAAGGGCTGCCAGAAGTTCTCCTTGCCCCAGAGCGGGCACGTGGTCTTCAGCAGCGGCTCTGGCACTGCCGCGGTGCCCTTGCAGGAACAGTCCGCCGTGCTCTTCGCTGTCGTGAACGACGCCCCTCTTGCCAAGATCCATGCGCTCACGGGCAGGAACCACAAGGCGATCGAGAGCATGAGCAAGTTCAATGACGCGTGCCGAAAGAGCGACGTGCAGCAGCAGGAGAAACTGATCACTTTCGGAGGAAAGGGGCGGACGTGGAAAGATGTCGAGGCTGATGAGGTCGACCTCAGGGGCGATCTACTTCCCGACCACGCGGAGCGAGCTGAGAACGAGCGGGTCCAGTGGGAGCAGTGGGGCGGTGTCATCGAAAGAGGCAACCGCAAGACATTGGTTCCGACCCGCCTCAAGCCAAGTCTCACCAAGCAGAGGGCGCCAGGCCCAGGCGCGATACGCTTGCCTGATTGGACGCCGCTCGCGCACAAGAACTTGAGCAACAGGAACGGTGTGCTCCACACGGACGGGGCAAAAACGTACCAGGTCAAGGTCGAAGGGATGCCCCACGACCACGTCGTGCACCAGAGGAGGCGGCTAATGAAGAATGGCAAGCCCGCGAAGAAGGACGGCCGCCAGGTGTGGGTGAAACCCACGCACGCTAAGAAGTTTCAACATAAACTTCCTGGCGGACGAGTCCTCAAGTGCAAGGGCGGGGCCCAGATCATCGACAGGTTCTGGCAGCACTTGCGCGGCTTCATCAAGACCAGGAAGAGTTCCGTGGGCTCGGTGTCATTGAACGCCAGAGTCCGATCGGCCCAGTGGGCGTACTGGCACGCCAACGAGGACCTGTGGCTGGAGACTGGCAATATGTTCGGCCGCTTGAGGGGGGATGGCATCGCGTAGCGGTGTTAGCTTGTAGATTGCAGGCATTGCGGCGCACGGCAGGGCGCTTATGAGTAGGCGAGGCCGTGCACACAACCAGAAACGATTGAGGGTGGGAGTACCATTGCTTCCACCGAGGGTGGAATGCTTTCTGCGTTGCGGTATGCTGGGCCAGCCTTGCGAGTGTGCCCGGGCGAAATGCGCGCACTCACACATATAGGTTTCGACTTGCTCTACGACGTCAAGACTAGCGAAAACAAGTGAATTCACTTGTGCCGTCGCCAGCCTTGCCACCTCGCAGCAATGACGACGTCCTTGGCGACATCCTTCTGCTCGTAGCTGTTTTGGTCAGTCACAGGGTTCAGCAGTTAGTGATGCGTCGCCAAGGCTGGCCAGGTTCATTGACAACGGGTGATGCGTCGTCGCAGTGCATGTTCTGTTGGCCCCAGGACAAGCTCACCGTGTGCATCTGGCCCGCTTTCATCCAATTCCAGAAGACTGGGATCCCATTCTTGGCGCCAGGTTTCGCGGGCCCGCTGTGGGTGCCGGGCGACCCCGCAGTGGGCGACATCATTGTCCGCGATTACGCATGCATCGAAGTTTTCGCGGAATGCATCCACCACGACGTCCGCGACCGCACGTGCACCGTGGCGCTCACCTCCCCCGACTACCCGCACTGGTACGACGCGACGGAGGTCGACTGGTCCACCACGTGGAGCAGGATGGAATGGATCGTGCAGCAGTCGCTCGGCCTACCCCCCCACCGCACAGCGGTCTTTAACGCGGGGCTTTCGCCCGCGCGCGCGCCCGACGATTGGTTGGCGATCGGGCAGATCTCGGCGGCGGAGATCGGTCGGCGATCTCGGCTCTAGCGATTGTCACTGATACACTACTGCTGCTGCTGCTGCCGCGACGTTGCTTCTGCCGCTGCAACTGCCGCTGCGAATGCCATTGATGCCGCGGCGGCTGCTGTTGCTATTGTCATTGCCGCCCGCACCCATATCCCCGCATCCTTGCCCGCTCTATCTCCCCCCACCCACCCGCCCCCCGCCGCCGCTGGGGCTGGCGCGACCGAGGTTGGTGGCGCGCAGCCGAACCACCGCATGCACGTGGGCCCGCTGTTCGGTCTCCGCGGCTCGCGCCGCCGCCTGCAGTGACTGAGTGAGCGGGCGGCCACTTCGGCGAGGGGGCAGCCAGCGGCCAGCGCTGCCCCTCCGTAAGTATAGCTGCATATCGATTCTACACTGCCTGCCCCGACGATGCTAACGACGGGAACCAGATCAGCAACCACAAACGCCATCTTTCAGAACACGTTGTCGGCGTCGTCATCATATTCTTTATGATCCTATTATTTCTTTCCCCGTCGTCTGCTGTCCAGGTCTGCCAATCGGCCGATCAAGGTATGTGGTCCAGGACCAGACGCAGGGGGGGGGTGGGAGGTGCGGCTCGCTCGCATGCAGTATTAGCCGTGCAGCTTGCATGTTGGTTTTAAGATTTTCGAAAGTTGCGTAGTCTGCCGACATGGAGGTCCCCCCCATCCGCAATGGTCTGATCAGGAGCAGCCGTCGCCGTCGTCGCTTCGTCGTCGTTGATTTAGCCCCCGCCCGCATGTGGCAACCCCCGCCCCCGCTTTGTCTTGCCGCCGCTAGTGATCAGGCTTCAGAGTGTCCGAACACTTTTGCACGCCCACAAGCCCTTGATATATCCTTGCTCATGGCCAACGTCCCCGCCCTTGGGATGAAGTCCCTGAAGGTGCACTTGGAGGTCGAGGGGGCGGACAGCGAGAAGATCGTGCAGGTCTTCGACAGGGTCCGCGGCCACGACTCGGCCGTCCCGGTGTACCACACGGCGACGCACCCAGAAGAAGTCCATGACGACCCCCCAGCGCTCTACACTGTAGGGGATCTTCCCATCATGCCGTCTGAAGGGTGCAAGAAGGTAAAGCATGTTTTTGCCGTTGTCTTGAACTACCAGGGGGACATCGACTTGGCCGCGGCACGGGAGGCCATGCTGGTCAACAACTACAATGGCTTGCCAGAGCCTCTGCGCCCCAGAACAGGTTGGGCAGCGTTGTACACGATGCAGGTGGTGCTAGCGCCCTCGGGCGATGGCGAGGGCACAGACATCATCAAGTACTTTCGGCTCTCGAGTCCGCAGCCGTTGGTCGATGTCGAGAGTCGCCTCCTGTGCGATGGCGAGGTATTGTGCACGCTATCCTGGGGCAAGGGAGGTGACGTCAAGACGCCGTAGAAAGTTTTGGTCCACATGATGGATCGGCTCGGTGGCACGCACTTTCGGTACCACTTACCCCCGCAGGCGAAGGGCGCAAAAGAGAAGAATAAGTGCATTCCTCAGGACGTGATTGTTTCCCATCACCAGTTTATTAAGGGCAACGCCCCGCGCGGCAACTTCGATTGCGAGCAGATGATGTGGATCGACTTCCAGCTGAACGACCCGCAGAGCCCCGTCCACAACTGGAAGGAGGGGAAGATCAAGGAGGTTCTCTCGCACATCAAGGATCAGAGCATTCAAGCGAAGAAGATCACGTATCATCCCATCTTCATCTTCGACTCGGGGGACGAGGGCGTCGAGCGCGCGAAGCGCCTCGTTCCTACTTTCAAGAGCCATTCCTGCCTCATGGTCGGCGAGCCTGGCGAGGGGAAGACGCCGTACCTGGAGACGATGGCATTCGCCATGGCCGACTACCACGCGGACAAGCAGGGCGACCGCAGTTTGGCATCGTACCGGGAGGCGCCAGACCTAGACTTCTTCAGGGCTGAGGAGGGCACGAAGAACTGCCCGTGCGTCTTCGACGATGGTGACTTATTCGAGCAGCGCCCGAAGACGCTGAAGGCTTTCTTCGCGGGAGCGGTGGGGGGCAGCCAAATTCGTTCGCGGTCAGGCGCGCTTCGCCGCGGAGAACATGTACGACGAGACGGCTGTTCCCACCGTGGACGCATGGCGCGGCGCGTGCGCATTGTCTCCAGCTGAGGCCAAGAAGAAGCGGAACCAGTACTTGTTCGACATGTTGAAGCGTACCTTTCCCAAGGACATGTCCAAGGCGAACGTCGCGGCCCTCTTGAAGCGGTCCTCCGTGGTCGTGAACACCCCCGATGACGTGTTCGAGCGCTTGGCGGGGCTGGACTCGGACGTGACGAGGGCTCCGAAGGTGGGCCACTACATCACCGCGGCGGCGGGCAATATCTTGTGCGACTACATCAAGAACGGCGCGATGCGGGACGCCGAGGAGCACCGCGCGCTCAGGGACAAGCAGCTCCGCTTCATGAAGGCGCTGCTGGACAAGGGGGCCGCGCCCGTGCCTCTCGCGGTGAAGAGGGAGCTCCTTGACGACGCCGAGGGCGGCAGTGGCGCGGCGGCCAGCGAGCCCCTCCCCAACTTGCCAAAGCGCGTCCTTTGGGCAAGGTCATTCGGGGCCATGCCGCAGGGCGAGATCGACCTCTCGACCCCGCCCGACGCGCCCCCTGGCGCTGCCGCCGGGCCGAGCTCCCAAGACATCGCCGCTGCGTTCGACGACGCGGACAGCGGCGATCAGCTCGGCGTTGGCGGCGGCATGGACGATGCTTCGGATTGAGCGGGCGGCCGCTTCGGCGGGGGGCAGCGAGCGGCCAACGCTGCCCCTGGTAATTATGAATACATATCGGTTCTACATTGCCTGTCCCGACTGGGCTAACGACAGGAACCATAGAAGCAACCACAAACGCCATCTACCAGAAAACGTCGTCGTCGTCATCCTCATCCTCTTCACGCTCCTGTTACTTCTTTCCTCATCGTCTGCTGTCCAGGTCCGCCAATCGACTGTTCAAGGTCCGCGGTCCAGGACTAGACACAGATGGGGCCCATGATTAGGTTGCCCGATCGAAAGGAGAATGATGAGGAGGAGAAGGAGGAGGAGAGGGAGGAGGGGGAGGAGGAGGAGAGAGCAGGCGCACGCAGGAGCAGGAGCAGGAATCTGCAAGGATGAGGGGTGATGATGAGGAGCTGCGTAGGCAAACCTTGTGAAAAAAAAACACTCATATTATTTATATGTTTAAAGGTTTGGGTAATGAAACCCTATGGAAACACAGATATTGTTGATATGTTTAAAGGTTTTGGTAAGGAAACCATGTGAAAACACATGTATTATTGGTATGTTTGAAGGTTTTGGCAAGGAAACCAGGCGAAAACACATATAATATTGATATGTTGTGATTTTCTGGAGGAGGAGGAGGAGGAGGAGGAGGGGGAGGGGGAGGTCCGTAGCCATTTTGGCTCAAGCTGCACCAGAACTTACAGCAGCTGGGGATAGGGGTGCCGCCAGACATAACTGTGCGATGCCGCCAAAACAGACGGATTTGCTCGCTGAAACGATCGACGTCATAGCCGGAGACCTTGGGGGTGCATTTCAAGATGAGAATGCGCTAGCAACTTTACTCACTGATGGCATCGAGGTTATTGCGCCAATGAAATCAGGTGCATGGGCAGTACCACCAGTGGCAAAGATTGTAATCCCCGATGCAGAGGCTACAGCTGCACGCACGGCCGACTTGGATTGGCAACCGTTCGTGGAGGGAACACACATCGTGACCGAGGCGAACTTCCGTGCCTATGCCTTCACAGCGCCTAAAGTCCTTCGCGCATACCGGGTCTTTCGTGCGACGTTTGCCAAGCTTGTGCACCAGTCTGGTCTTGCAGAGAACAACGCAGGAGGCAAGGTTGCTGGGCCAGCACTCGCGATTTGGGCCCGGTGGATGGCTGAATCCCTCGCGCATTTGGATCTCATGGGTGCTATCCCCTACGATAAGAACGGCTCCTACTCAGCACCAATTAATACCGGATCAGATCTACGCAATGCGGCTAACAGGGATGCCATCAAGGGTGGCTTCAAATTTGGCCTGAAATACACCATTGGAGGCTGGGTTTACGCGGCACACAATGGGTGGACTATGGACGCAGCAACAGGAGAAAAAAGGCCTAACACCGTCGGTTGTCAAGACCATGTACGAGCTCGAGGGCATAGCACCACCAGGTGATGGGGACAATGATGGCTGGAAGAAAGCAAACGACTACGCGACATGGGCCTTCAAATGTGTGTTCATGCACGCAGATCCGACCTTCGCGTACGCATTTCTGGAGTCAAAACTGGGACGTGCAGTCAAGAATGTCACTCACACGAGGGTGAATGGGGCAAGGCTCCCGGACTCGCAGCTTGGCCCTGCGCTTGCTCGTCGTGGCGCCAATGTCTGGTGTGCCGGCGCGCTCGGTCCAAAGCTGTGGCACAAGTACAGGGACCCGATGAAGAGCCGAGGACTGGCAGCCTATATGAACCCAGCAGCATTGGCAGCAGCAGACACCGCAGCCGACTCTGCATACAACAATATGAGGTTCTTCCACCAGAACCCGTCACTTTGGGGGCCACCGGCAATGGGACCAGCAGCGACGATCAAGATCGCAGATGAAGTCCAGGCTGGGGAAGCCATGGTGGCATCCGTGGGCACGTACTTGGCAATTGTCGAATCAACTAGCCGGAACAACGACATCCCGGGGCTGCGTGACATAAAGCCTGCAGGCAAGGACTTCCAAGCAGCATGTGCAGCCGTAGTGGACCAGGGATATGATTCCATCGAGGCGTCAGTCAACATGATGGTTGGTGCATCAGGTGCCACATACACCGAGACACCAGCGATGATGTTCATGAAGGCAACACGTGCTCGTGAAGCTCGGGAGATAGACCCAGCAGTGGACATAGTGGTCGCCTCGGATTCGACAAGCGGCACCTACCAACTGAAGGATGGGACAGTCATCAACGTGCTCATTCCGGCCACCTACCAGGTCACAAGGGATGCCTTTGCTACGAACAACGAGGCCGAGATCAAGAATATTCAGCAAAAGGGCCAGAAAGCGCTGGACAATTTAGTGGTCAAGGACAAGCACATCAAGAAGCGTCTTCGCGTGGTGTGATCTGTGAGAACCGAAGAACAGGCAATGGCAGTAATATTCTCAGATCACGAGCCGCGAGGAGGGGGAGGGGGAGGGCGCTCGTTTCCAGAAAACCACAAAATATCAATAATATGTGTGTGTTTCACCAGGTTTCCTCACCAAAACCTTCAAACATATCAGTACTAACTGTGTTTTCACCGGGTTTCCTTACCAAAACCTTCAAACATATCAGGAATATCTATGTTTCCATATGGTTTCCTTCAGAACGCAGCCCCTGTGCAAGGCTGGAGGGGGAGGAGGAGGAGGAGGAGGAGGAGGGGGATAAGGGGGGGGAGGAGGAGGATGATGGAGGAGGAGGAGGAGGAGGAGGAGGAGGAGGAGGAGGAGGAGGAGGGAGGAGGAGGAGGAGAGGAGGATATGAGGAGACGGAGGATGAGGAGATGTGGGGGAGTGGATAACATGTATGATCAGAACCCACCAAAGGTAGATCTTGGGGGGGGGCGACCATATATATATATATATATATATATATATATGTATGTGTGTGTGTGTGTGCGTGCGTGCGTGCGTGCGTGCGTGCGTGCGTGCGTGCGTGCGTGCGTGCGTGCGTGCGTGCGGCGTGCGTGCGTGCGTGTGTGGTGTGTGTGTGTGTGCGTGTGTGTGTGTGTGTGTGTGGTGTGTGTGTGGGGGGGGGGGGGCGCGTGGTGGGCGCGTGTGTGGGTGGGCGTGCTGTTTCTGTCGACCTGGCGGCCCCTGGTCTCCGCCCCTGGCTCTCGTTGGGATGGCCCGGCGACCGCGGGCCTGCGCGCTGCGCGCCGCGCGCCGCCTCGGCCATGGCCCCGCAGCCTCGGCCCGCGGCCCGGTCGAGCACCGAGGCCGAGCCGGCCGCGCCCGCCCACGCGGCCCCCTGCCAGGCCGAGGCGGCGGGGCGGGGCTGCGGTACCGACGCACTGCGAGCCCAGACCCTCGCCCTCCTCCTCCTCCTCCTCCTCCTCCTCCTCCTCCTCCTCCTGCTCCTGCTCTCCTCTTCCCTCTCCCCCTCCTCCTCCTCCTCCTCTCCTCCTCCTCCTCCTCTCCTCCTCCTCCCTCCTCACTCCTCCTCCTCTTCCTCCTCCTCCTCCGCCTCCTCCTCCTCCTCCTCCCTCCTCCTCCTCCTCCTACCTCCGCCTCCTCCTCCTCCTCCTCCCTCCTCCTCCTCCTCCTCCTCCTCCTACAGGCTCCCGAGACCACTCGGGTCCCCAAAAATCACGACGCGAGTTTTTCGCCATGTTCGGCCTCTGTCGCCCTCGCCGGGCTCCGGGACCGTCCAAAAGCGACTCGCGACGAAAAGCCGGTCCCTGGGGGAGGGTCCAGACTTCTGAGGGCCAGGTCCTGCAAAAATCACGACGTCGGGGGTCTGGGCCCTGCGATCCTGGCGTCGCAACTTTTTCACCACGGGCGTTTTCGCCCCGTTTCGGGCCCCGTGGGCCCTCACAGATCGATGCGGCTCGAAAAATGGCGCAGAGAGATGGGGTCCCCTGGGCTCCGGTGGTATGTTTTTTTGCGATGGTTAACTTTCTGTTGCAACGTCGGGTCTCAGGGGACCCCCCTGCCAGCCGGCAGGCGGGCGGCCGCGCTGCGCGCTGGAGCTGCCGCCAGACGCCCGCGCGGCAGACGCGGGCGCCCTCAGCAGCGCCGAACCGCATGTAGAGTCAAGGCGTTGAAGTAAGGACCACCTCTGGCTCAGGAGGGGCTCGTGTTTTCGGGCCGTGTCTCAGGTTTCTGTCGTGCAAGCTGTTTGTGGCCTAGGCCCGCCGTGGCCAGACAAAAATCCGTTCGTTCCTTCTTATGTGTTCCTTGCCTCAGCACGGTGACTGTACAGTCGAAGTCGACCCTACCAAATCAAGGTACCATTGTGTCCCGTGTTCAGCGGTCCATGCCTTCTACATTCCTATCGCAGTGCGGCCCTCGGACTAGTCTTGTGTCCTCACGCGTGTCCTCTCCAATCGAGCTCGGCTATGTCTTCCGGGAAGACGTGAGACTCGGATTTGCCACGGGCCCGTCCTGAGTTTTGACGGTTTGTTTTTTCGGTTTTTGGAGCTCGCGCCAAATCTCAGACCGAGTCTCGTCATTTTCTTGGCGGCCCCGCAAGGCCAAGCCGAGTCCCCCGAACCCGAGTCTACAGACCGCTGGCGCTCATTTGCCCCTGCCGACGCCACTGCTCTGCGGCCGCTTGCGCACCCTGTCCCGACGGGTCCAGTCGACGCTTGGGTATTGGACACCCCCGCTGGGGCTCTGCTCATTTTGAACCACGGCCTATTTTTGAGAAGTCTGTCCTGTTCACGTGTGGTGGCCTAACCTCGATGGCCCTGCTGGTCCTGCAGGCGTGTGCTTTTGCAAGTTTGGCTCCCTCTGCATCGGCTGCGTCGTTTGGAAGGGCTTCGGTAGACAGGCGCACGCTGGCGCCAGCACGCGCTCTGAGGATCATCGATGTATCCTCCAGCCGCGCCCGTGCCCTGCCATGCCCTGCCGTGCCCTGCCGTGCCCTGCCGTGCCCTGCCGTGCCCCCGCCGCCTCTGCCGCCGCCTCTGCCGCGGCCGCCGCCCGCCGCCTCTGCAGCCGCCGAGGCCGGCGTGATCCTCCTCCTCCTCCTCCTCCTCCTCCTCCTTCTCCTCCTCCCCTCCGTAGCCATTTTGGCTCAAGGCTGATGCACCGAGGGGGCTCCGCGCCTCCGTGCCAAACTGGGATAGCTCTGTCTCCCGAGCCAGTCTGAAGTGTTTTTGTGAGCTCCTGTTGGAGCATACTTCGTGAGCTCCTGCAGGAGCGGATGGTCAAGCATGGCAAGCAGGGCTTCTCCACTTGCGTGCAGTGTGGCAACTGGGCGTGGAATTGGAGGCTCAAGAAGCAGAAAGGGGTGTGCGCAGTCTGCAACACCCCTCAGCCAGGGTGGTGTACTACGACGAGCGGCACGTGGTGGGCGCCGTGGTCCTCGGGCGGTGGGTGGCATGACCACGGGCAGTCTCTGCCGTCTCTTGCCAACCTCGGGGACTACCTGTCGAAGGCTCTCGCTGGTGCAGGTCTCGATGGGGACCCAGACGCGGCGCGCCTTGCGACGGAGTTCAGCACCCTGGCGTCCCAGAAGCTCGCGGCGGCCCCTGCGCCGCCGCCCAAGCCCCAGCATGCGCTGCTCAAGGAGGCCACGGCGGACTGCTCTCGCAAGCAGGAGGCTTTGGAGAAGGCCGCGAAGAAGCTGGAGCAGTCCCGCCTCCAGCTTGAGAAGGACCAGGCCAAGTTCGACGAGGCGGCGGACGCTGTCTTGGCCGCCGATCTGCACCGTCTGGAGGTGCAGGAGGCGGCGAACCCGCCCGAGGCGGCCACCAAGCAGTCGGGCTTCGTCCTGGACCCTGGGCTGTTCGAGTGCCTCGACGAGCTGGAGGAGTCCGACAGGCAGGCGCTTGAGAATTTCCAGAAGCAGCTGGAGGAGGTCACCCAGCTGGTCGACGCCAAGCAGAAGGAGTTCCAGGACTTGCTGGAGCGCACGAGGTCGGCGCACACGGCGGCGGCGGCCAAGCGGCGCAAGCGCGGCGCCGATGGCGAGGCCGTTGCTGGCGGCGGCGCCGAAGGCGCGCCCGCGGCTGGCTCTGGCGCCGCTGCGGCGCCTGGCGCCGCTGCTGCCGCTGCTGGGCCCAGCAAGGCGAAGGTCGTGGTGCAGGAGAGCGACCAGAAGGCCATGCTGGAGCGCATCAAGAGCAGCGCCCAGGCGCAGGCGCGTGCGGCCGCTGATGGCAAGGCCGCTGGCGCTGGCAAAGGCGGCAATGCGGGCGCTGGCAAGGGCGTTGCGGCTGCTGGTGCTGGTGCAGGCCGTGTTTAGCACGGCTCGCCCCCCGTCCTGCAGGGGGGAAGCTGCAGGCGCACCTCATCCAGAGTCTGATGACGACACGTCCTTGGACATCTTTTTCGGCAACATCACGGAGTGGGGCCCGCAGGCTGCGCGTTTCTTAGCCCAGGAGCAGGAGCGCAGCATCGTGGCCCTAGTTGAGACACACAAAGGAGAGAAGGACATGCCAGACATCTGCCAGGCGATTGATAAAGACGGCTGGCGTATGGCTTACACGGACGCCCGCCCTTCGGGCAAGTCAGAGGCTGGCTTGTCTGGTGGCGAGTGGGTTCTGGCGAAGAAACATGTGGCGACGTCGAGCTTTGAGAGTGCTCGGCGTACGGCGCTCGCTGCTGGGCGCCTGGACCCTTGCCGTGGCTTCGTGCCGACGGTGATCCACACCAAGGGCGGCAACTTGATCCTGATCGCTGCCTACCTCCAGCCAGGCCTCGGCGTGAAGGGCTGGAACCATGACGTGCTTGTGGCGCTGGGGGCTTTCACGCGCGCGCTCGCGGACCCCTGGCTGGTGATGGCGGACTGGAACATCGAGCCCGCGGCCTTGCGAGGCACTGGTTGGCCTCAGAAGCTCGGTGCCGTCGCGGCGACGCCGTCCTGCCGAGCGACCTGCGACAAAGGGCCAGGGCGTATGTACGATTATGGTCTTGCCAGTGTTGGTTGTCCAGAGATGTCGCTTCGAGCTGAGTTGCGCGTGCCATGGAAGACACACTGTGGAGTGGTTGTTACTGTGAAGGCTGCCCGTTCTCAGCGATGGTATAGGCACCTGGCAGTGCCCAAGCCTCTTCCCGTTCGTGATGGACCCGCTGCAGTTGCTGATCCTGCGAGTAAGCGGTCTAAGAAGAGAGAGGAGCAGAGGCAGAGGCGCACGCAGGCGCTTCCCATCGAGTTCCAGGAGGGCTTCGACGAGCTGGAGCCGCCAGCGCCTCCGCCAGCGCCCACTGTGTCTTTCGCCATTCCTGAGGAGACTTGGTTTGAAGCTCAGACACAGGTGTATTGGGAGGGCCTCCCCCAGCTGTTTGAGGATCAGCCAGAGGGTGCCCGTGGCAAAGTTGCAGCTTTTGACCGCAGTCAGCACTTTGTCTTTGAATGGCAACCTGAGGAGCGTGCTCGGCTGGATGAGTCCTACGGCGCTTGGGTTTCTACATTGGAGCGTGCCACTTTGATTCGCGAGCAGGTCGATGCCAGTACTTGGATGCAGTTCTCAGGTCGTGCTCGTGGCCCTGCTTGCTATTGGGCCAAGGTCACTTCCTCCCCTGGGCGCGCTCACATGAAGAACGAGCAGGCCGAGTGGTGGGGTGTAGTCAGCACTTTGCTTTTTCGGCATGCGGCTCTCCGTGTGAATGGGGCTGACCCTGATCAGGCTGCTTACTGTGCACGTGAAGTACAGGCCAGGATTGGAGTCTTGCCTGCTGATAAGACGGTCGAGTACTTCGGCAAGAAGTGCACCGCTGAGGAGATTGAGTTGTGGAAAGCTATGGCTGCTGATTTGGATCGCGCCCCTGTTGGCCAGCTCACTTCCTTGGTGGACACCGCGCGCAAGTGGGCGGACTTGTCGACTTCACGGGCTTTGTTAGCTTCGCGCTCGTCCTTTGTCAAGTGGGTGAAGGAGTCCTGGTCATCTAAGCCTGGTGCTGTACATCGGCATGTGAAGCAGGCTCCGCCCTTGGAGTGGGAGGGCCGCGACGCGGCAGGTGCTATCACCACGGACAAGCAGACGATGCTCCAGACGTCTGCCTCTGAATGGAATGCGATGTGGCGAGACCCTGTCGATCAGCCTGCAGATATTTTGTATATGATGGGCCAGTGTCTGTCAGCTGCTCGAGATGACCCACTTCCTGCTATCACCATCATGGACGTGGACGCTGTGCTGCCCACGCTGCCAGCGAAGAAGGCGAAGGGCGTGGACGTGCTGAACCCCATTGATATTCAGCGACAGCCATTGGTGGCAAGGCAGTGTCTTGTGGATATTTTGAATAATATCGAGCAGGCTGGCGCCTGGCCGTCGCCCCTCAGCTCGGTCCTGGGTGCTGCGATTCCCAAGGGAGCTGGAGGCAACAGAGTGTTGGGGCTAGTCCCGACGCCGCACAAAGTATGGTCAAAGGTGCGTGCGAAACACTCAGGTGAATGGTCAGCTGCCCAATCTGCATTTTGGGATACTGCTATTGCTGGATCTTCAGCGCTCAGAGCTGCACTGATCAGAGCTGTGATGGATGAAGGCGCCAACGCCTTGTCTTTTGAGCGTGCGACGCTGTTCTTGGATCTCACCAAGTTCTACGACTCGGTGTCTCTTGTGTTGCTGATGCAGGCCGGCTTGAATATCGGATTTCCAGCAATCATCCTCTTATTGGAAGTGGGTCTTTACTCTTCTCCCAGGCTTTTGAAGAAGGGCCAGATGATATCGGACGCCGCGGACGCCCTGGTGGTTTCACGTTCGATCGTCGCTGGTTCTGGACATGGCGTTCCGCTCGCCAAAGTTATGCTTCATCAGTTGCTGGATGAGGTTCACCGTGCTTGTCCCCCGACTGGATTGTGGAGTTATATTGATGATATTGTCGGTCGGGCAGAGGGCAAAAAGCAGCAGGTGATTGATAATTTGGACGCTTCTGCTGACGCTATGGCCACTGGGCTCAAGAAGCTCAGGTTGAAGATTTCTGACAAAACGAAGCTTGTCGCCAGTTCTGATGAGATTGGTGTGGAGTTACAGCGACGACTGGTTCGCAAAGGTATCCCTGTGCAGTTTGTGCGCTCCACTGTCGACTTGGGCTCTGATGCTGCTGCAGGGCGACGGCGGATAGCGCCTCGGATGATGAAACGCCGTGCACAGGCTCGACGGCGGCAGCGAAAAGTTATGCGATTGAGGCAGCTTCCCAAGACCAGGTTCATCACCAAGAAGCTCTACAGCACTGCAGTGTTACCTGCTGCAGTCTTTGGCCATCAGATAATGGGCACCCCGCCATCTTCTCTGTTGGCTTTGAGGCGTGATGCTGCAGCGAGCGTTGCTGGGGCGAAGCGTGGCAGATGTTTGAATTCGGTATTGCAAGCTGTGTTTGGGGTTTCTGATCCTGGCATAGATTTGAGGAAGCAGATGATTAAGGAGTGGATTGCTTTGTGGCTTTCCCAGCCGATGCTCCATCCTCGCATTCGCAAGATGTGGCCGATCACACTGGCGAAGTTGCGACGTGGCGCTGCTGAGCGACAGGTGGTGAAGTGGAAGGATGTGCGCGGCCCCATCGCCGCGGTGCAGGCCACGCTCTTGCAGATTGGCTGGGGTCCGCAAAGTCCTGATGTCTGGTCGCGTCCTTTGCCAGATGGTACGACCGATGATTGGCTGTTCCCTGCTTTTGGTGATGAGCAGTTCGCTACAGCTGTTCCTTCGCATTTTGAGGATATGCTCGGCGCATTCATGGATGATTGTGTTCAGCTGCAGTGGAAGGAAGCGGCCCACCATGAGGCGGGCGAGGATCTGGCAGCAGGAGCGGACATGACGACGGTGCAGATTGAGCTGAACCGCTTGGCTGCCAAGTCCAAGTTCGACGAGTGGACCGCCGACATTGCCGTCATCTCGGGGGGCCAGTGGACTCGTGAGCGGCAGATGGCCGCAGGATATTCCTGCCCGCCGCTGTGCCCCCGATGTAAGGAGCAGCCTGAGACTTTAGCTCACCGCATTTGGCTATGCCCAGCCAATTGCGGACACGAAGATTTTTCAACAACGGATTTTTTGACCCCCCAGGCCCTCGCGGGCCTTGAGGCCCAGCCGGCCTTGTGGCTCAGGGGTGTGCCCTCGAAGGACCTCACGGTGCCTAGGTTTGTTGAGACTGCGGAAACGGCCCAGGAGGTCCTTCTGGGGGATGGCTGTATTGCCGATTTCTGCTCGGAGCCTGGAGGCCCTCCTGTGTTTATCTTCGGTGACGGATCTGGGGGCGAGTTCAGCTCTGATCCCAGGCGTAGGCGATGCGGCTCGGCTGTGGTGATGATGTGCCAGGACCCCTCGTCGCCTAATTCTTGGGTGCCTCAGTGCGGTGTAGGACAGGTTTTGTCAGGCCGTCGGCAAACGGTCCCTAGAGCAGAGCTCCAGGCCTTCTGTCTCGCGCTTGAGCACTCGCAAGGTCCGTTATGCTATATTACCGACTGCAAGAGTTTGATTTCTGATTGGCACCGTGGCCGTGCCTCCTCCCCTCGGGGCCCGAACGGGGACTTGTGGGTTCGTGCTTCTCGGGCTCTCCGCTCCCGTGGCCCTGGGGAGGTTTCGCTTTTCTGGACGCCCTCCCACACGGAGGAAAATCTGCAGTCGGTAACTTCCCCGTTTGATATTTTTATGTGCCAGGGCAACGCCAGTGCCGACGCCTATGCGGGGGTGGTGGCCCAGTGGTCTTGGGATTGGTGTGTGGTGGCCCCTCCCCCTCGGACTGACCTGTGGGATACGACGGCGGCACTGGTGCGTAGAAGGGCCAGAAGGGCGATGACGCTGGCGCTCGAGGTTGAACCTTGGGAAGGGGTCAGAGCTCCGCCAGCGCCCAAGGTCCGCAAGCCCACTAAATTCGGCCAGGCGATCCGCGATAGTGCGCACAAGTTTCGCCCGTTCGCTGGTCGCTGGCGTTGCGATGTCTGCAAGGTGATTGCCCCGAGGAGCCAGGTGCTCGCTGTCGCCTCGACCCCGTGCCGCGATCCGATCCCGTCGCTGCCGTCGGATTCGGCTGAAACGCTGGGTTTGAGCCCTGAGTTTGGAGAGGGTTTCGAGGCGATCTCGGGAGAGGTGTGGTGTGGCGCTGTGAAGCTTCACCCCAGCCACCGCCTCGCCAGGACGCGTGCGTTCGGGCTGACCTTCTGCCAGCGATGTGGTTTCACAGCCACGACAGACGGTCGGCGGCTTCAGAAAGTGCGCGCCCCCCCCCCCCCCTCTCGAAAGGGGGGCGAAAACCTCAAGCGAATTAAAAAGGGTGTTTTTCCATCTTATCGGGGCCCACCCGTGGCCTTGCGTGAGGCGGCGGCGCTGGATGCTGCTGCGCGAGCCCTCCCGCCACCCCCTCGGGATGGAACTGGGGGCGTGGGTGGTGCCGTGAGGCCAATGGAGGAGAGGCCCATGTTTGATGAGTATGTGGCCCGCTCGTCCGATCGCCCTGTCGGAGAGCTGGCCGACGTGATGACGGTCTGCGAGGACGCCCCACCCGTGGGCGAGGACGCGGCTGCTGCCTTTGCTGCCGCTGCCGCTCGCTTGCATGAGGAGAATGAGCGTGAGGAAGCCGCTGCCCAGCTCAGAGCCCAGGGTCAGGGGCAGACAGTGCTCGCTGGTGCTCGTGTGCAGGGGTTGGGCAGCGGTGGTGATGATAGCGGCGACAGCGATTGAACTGGCCACGTGTGTGGCATCGCAGCATGATCCAGCATGATCCTCCTCCTCCTCCCCAGCGCCCCTCCATCCGCCTGTCCTCGCAAGAGGCGGCGAACGAGCTGGAGGTCCCCAGGCTCCGCCCGAGGACCCCCGGAGGCCCCCCGGGCGTCGGCGCCGCGCCCCGGGATGAAAAAGCGCCCGGGGGGAAGAAAAGTCCCAACGTCGTAGGATCGCAGGGCGTCGGCCGGGCCCGGCCGCGTGCTCCGCGCCCGCCGCGCCCGCGGCGCGCGCAGGCCGAGGCCGCCGCGCCCGCGCCCGAGGGCTGCGAGTCCGCGGCCGCCGCCGGGCCCGCGGCACGCGCGGCGGGCCCTCCGCCCGTCCTCGGCGGCGGCCACCTCCGCCCCCGCCCGGCAGCCAGGCGGTGCTGCCGCTGCTGCTGATGCTGATGATGCTGCTGCTGATGCTGCTGCTGCTGCTGCTGGTGGTGATGATGATGAACATGAACATGAACATGAAGATGAAGATGATGATGATGATGATGATGATGAGGATGATGATGATGATGATGATGATGATGATGATGAAAATGATGCTGATGATGATGATGATGATGATGATGATGATGATGATGATGATGAGGATGATGATGATGATGATGATGATGGCGGCCAGGCGGTGCGCGGCGCCGCCGGCGCAGGCGCGGCGGGGGTGCGCGGCCCCTGTAGGTGTCGAGTCATGACAGGAAGCACGACGGGAGGTTTTCCCCCGTTCTCGGCCGCCGGAGGCCCAGACCGTGCCTCGGGACCGTCAAAAAGCGGCGCAGGACCTCTGGAGGTCGAGACCTTTGGAGGTCGACGTCATGAACAGAGCATGACGTCGGGGGTCTGGGTATGGGCCCGCCAAGTTACTGTTCTGAGAACTTTTTGTGGTCTGCACGGCAAAATAGTTCCAAGAGCATTTCTGGCTGATACCATCTTGTTTTAAGACGTCGGGATTATGTTCTAAGACCATTGCTTTTGTTATTGGGACATGTATGAAGTCAAACGACATGGCGTGGTAGGCTTATAGGACGGTCAGTTCCTGTTCGAGTTATGCCTTTCGTGGTAGACCTATAGACATGCTGGGACGGTCGGTTCCTGCTCGAGTCATGCCTTTCGCGCCCCAATTCGACTCGGTTGCACTCCGCCGTCGTTCGCACGCTGCTTGATCTTTCGTCGCCGCCGATCGCAAAAGTGTACGGTCGGTTCGTGTCGTGGCGACGCGGCGGCGACCCCGCCGCGGGCGTTCAAGGTTGAATGCCGTCAGTGGCCCCGAATCGGCTGCAGTATGAAAGGGTCTGGCGATCGATGGAAAGCCGTCGATCGTTCAAGCTTGCACGAGCGACGCGGTGTCAGAAACCAACGCCGAGGTCGTCACGATACGAGCCTGCCGTAGGGGCAAAACGGCTTGGGGTGGACTGGGACATGCTCGCGTCGTGAGAAATACCCCGGTGAAGCATCCCATTGCAGCAACGCTGAAGGGGCGAGTCGAAGAGTATGAGGTCGGCTACGTGGGACAGGGGTGAGAGCACGCCCATGTGCACGTCGGCGTGTGTATTTTGTGCAAGAGTTCGTGGCCGCGTAGACCAACAACGTAGCCGATATTGCGGCGAGAGTGCGATTCCTGAGTACATGGTGACAAAGTCTCAGACGAATCGTCTGCCGCACCAGCTGTCGGACTGGCTGCACGAGTGGCTGCTGGACAGGTCGTCAAGGGTTCCCCGTCCCCCTTGCGGGGCTCTACTTTGGCCCTTTTATTCTCATCCCTGGGCGAAGCGGGGCCTTTGCCAGGCCCCAGGACCGCCCGAAAACGCTCGGGATGAAAAACTTGCCTCGGGGAAGGGTTGTGACGCCCAGGGGCCCCGTATAATGATAAGATTAAGTCGTTGCATGCCGGGGGCCGACTCCTGCAGGGGGGGAACGAGGCATCGGCCCCAATCGCCTCGTTTTTCGCGCTGATCGGGCCTATGTGTGCCCGAGCCTGCCCGAGAGCGTTCGCTGATACACGAGGCATTCAAGACAGGGCCTCGCTTTCGAGGGTCGAAGGGAGTTGACATTGCATCCTGGGCGGAAGGCGGCGGAAGATCGGCAGAAAACGGCGGTCTTCGGATCGCCAGGGCCAGTGCCAGTGTGCAGGGCCGGTGCCGGTCCGCAGTGCTGGCGACTTCGGATCGCCCAGGAGGAGGACAGAGGAGAGAGGAGGGAGGAGGGAGGAGGATCAAGCAGTGGCGAAGCGTCCTGGCTCGCCTATAGCCCTACCAAAACATGTTTTAAGAACCCTTTGTGGTTTCCACGAAATGTTCTCAGAACATTTCTGGCGGAATCTGTCTTGTTTTAACACATCGGGTTTATGTTCTAAGAACATTGGGTTTGTTCTTAGAACATTTTTGGGTTCTAAGAGAATTTCGTGGTAGGACTATAGGAAGGAACTATAGGAATGCCGGGACGGTCGGTCCCTGCTCAAGAGGAGAAGGAGGAGGAGGAAGAGGAGGAGGAGGAGGAGGAGGAGGAGGAGGAGGAGGAGGAGGAGGAGGAGGAGGAGGAGGAGGAGAGGAGGAGGAGGAGGAGGAGGAGGAGGAGGAGGAGGAGGAGGAGGAGGAGGAGGAGGAGGAGGAGGAGGAGGAGGAGGAGGAGGAGGAGGAGGAGGAGGAGGAGGAGGAGGGAGGAGGAGGAGGAGGAGGAGGAGGAGGAGGCGGAGGGGGAGGAGGAGGAGGTGGAGGAGGAGGAGGAGGAGGAGGAGGAGGAGGAGGAGGAGGAGGAGGAGGAGGAGGAGGAGGAGGAGGAGGAGGAGGAGGAGGAGGAGGAGGAGAGGAGGAGGAGGAGGAGGAGGAGGGGGGTCTGGGTCGTTCGTCTCCCCGGCAGGCGCGGGCCCCCCGCGCCTGCAGGCCGTGGCGCGCCGCCGACCTGCGGCTCGGGCGGGCGCTCGGCGCTGGGCTCGCAGGGAGCGTGCGGGTGGCGACGCTGCGCGGGGGCGGGCAGGCGGCTCCGTTCGCGGTGAAGGTTCGGCATCGCTCGTCGCTCGTCGTCGTCGCTCGTCGCTCGTCGTCGTCGTCGTCGTCGTCGTCGTCGTCGTCGTCGTCGTCGTCGTCGTCGTCGTCGACAACCTCGTCGACAACCTCGTCGTCGTCGTCGTCGTCGTCGTCGTCGTCGTCGCTCGTCGTCGTCGCTCGTCGTCGTCGTCGTTGTCGTCGTCGTCGCTCGTCGCTCGTCGCTCGTCGTCGTCGTCGTCGTCGTCGTCGTCGTCGTCGTCGTCGTCGTCGTCGTCGTCGTCGTCGTCTTCGTCGGGCGTGGGCGGGGTGGCGGTGTGGGGTGACGCCCCGTGCCTTTGGAGCCTGCCCCCACCTGGCTGCGTGCCTCGTAGGGGGGTGCAGGACGGGCCAGTGCCGTCCTGTGGAGCGCGCTGGTTTGTTCAGATGTTCGTGTGGATACGATGAGATCCGACTCAGAGTCCTTTTGTTACTGTGATTGGTTTTCTCAGGCATTCAATCCCAGTCGAGAGGTACCGTTGGCAGGACTCCATGAGTTATTCATTATTTCGTCGTCGTCTTCGGGAGAGTCATGGGAGGAACAGGTACCCATACCCGTCGGTCGCGGAACATTGTACTTTTTGATGCCCCAGTCCCAATCTACTTGAGGCATCTTCCTGCTTTCAGAGTCGAGCGGCATTCCCCCTTCCCTCCTCTTCAGGGGGCGGGCGGAAGCCCAATCTACGTCCAACGCCTCCCTACTTCGTGCGTCTGCGCACTCCTTCCGACCGACGGGTGCCCCTGCCGCTACCTCTTCCTCGTGCCCCCTTTCGGGGGGATGAGCATGCACGGCGACAGCACCTCTGGAGCGTCACCGGCAAACTTTTGGAGGCATCACAACAGCGGCACACGTTGACAAACGTGGCGCACGTGCCGGCGCAGCAGCACCGGGGGGCCTCATGGGCGGCCCTCGGACTCCTGGTCAGGGCGGAGCCCGGGAGAGGTCTGGGGAGCTGCGGTGACGGTACCTGTTGGTTTCCCCAGTCACTCCAACATGCCAATATTGCAGTCGAGCCTCTGATGAAGAAGCCTTCTCCCGGAGAGCTTGGGCCAGCGCTTCTCGACCAACCTGCTGGGAAGCTGGCCCAGTTGCTCAAGCTCGTTCGCCCTCTCCAGCGTTCGCAACAGAAAATGCCCCAGGTTTATGGTCGTTCGGCGTCCCCCAAACATACTAATTCTATGTGTGCGTCGCCCCCCCTGGGGCGCGCCGAGAGACTTCATAGTATGAGATCCGTGGCGGGCTCTTTCTGGCCAGACCGCTTGGGAAGCGATGTACTCTAAGCTGGTGCTACTAGATGTTCGGGTCTGACGTACGCCTGCAAGGAGGACACATCGTACTAGTATGTCCTTGTTCGTCCCAAAGGTGATGGAGAAGGGCGAGCTGGTGCGGCGGAAGATGGCTCCTGGACAAGACATGGCACCTGAGATCTGGGCGTGGCATCGTTTTCACACCGGGCGTGTTCGCCCGGTGTCGGGCCCGGGGACCTGCTCGAAAGGTACAGAAAGATAGGATCGAGGGCTCTTGTCGTGATGCGTCACGGCGTTGCGTGTTTGTGCACCGTCGGATCTCAGGGACGGCACGTCGATGATCTGCAGGACGTGTGTTAGCCCAGTCGGCCCTGTGTGTGTGTGTGTCTACCCCGTCCTGCACCACCGACAGCACGCAGGTTGCGCCTGCCCTCATCACGCCGCCTGTGTCGCCTCGAAGGCCTTCGGTGCACACGCACACGTTGGCACTAGCACACGTTCTGAGGATCGTCATGAACAGCGGCCGAAGGCCTGAGCATGAATTGTCGGAGGTCCGCGCGGACCCCTGGCGGTGCCTCTGGCGCCGCCCCTGGCGTGCTCCGCGCGCAGGGGGTGGGGGGGGACGGGGTCCAGCGCAGATCCAGGAAGTCCGCGCGGAGCTCCGGAAGTCTACGCTCATGCCGTTTTGTCATCTTCCTTTGCAGGCTCCTCACGTGCTGAGAGAGCGGCGGATCCTCAGCGCCGTCGGGCACCCGTTCATAGTGGAGCTGGTGGCCAGCTTCCAGGACGAGACCCGGCTCTTCATGCTGATGGAGCTGGTGAGCGGCGGCGAGCTCAAGACTCGCATGGAGCAGGCAGGGAAGCTGCCGGACGCCTCCGCGAGGTTCTATGCCTCCGAGCTCACCCTGGGGCTCGGCTACCTGCACAAGGCAGCAATCGTGCACCGTGACCTGAAGCCCGAGAACGTGCTGATAGACGGATGCGGCCACCTGAAGATTGCTGACTTTGGCATGGCCAAGGTGGTCCACCATCTTACCTGGACTCTGTGTGGAACGCCACACTACCTGGCCCCTGAGTTCATCACGGGCAGGGGACATGGCAGGGCAGCAGACTGGTGGGCTCTCGGAGTTCTCACCTACGAGATGCTGGCAGGCACGCACCCCTTCACTGGCAGAAACGTCCGCCGCCTCTACCGAAAGGTGGTCGAAGAGGCCGTGGCATTCCCGGGCGATATGACGGGAGACGCCCGCAGCCTGATCGGTGGGCTGCTGACGAAGGAGCAGTCCCACCGCCTCGGAGGCTCGGCCGCGGACGCGGAGGACGTCATGGGCCACAGCTGGTTCGGCCCCGTGGACTGGGGCAGGCTGCTCCGGAAGCAGTGCGAGCCCCCCTTCGTCCCGAGGGCCAGGCCTGGTGCGGCCTCGGGCTGCGCACGGACAGCTCCCCCAGGCAGTTGCGCTGTCCGCCTCCGCAGGCCCCCCCAGAGCAGCCTGGGGCCAGCCTCGGCACCCTGGCGCCGCCTCCGGCGGCGCCCCTGTGGGGGGCGCTCCCCGCCCCAGGGCTGAGGTGTGGAGACCGCCCCGGGCTGCTCGGGGGGCCTCTTGGGGCCACCTGGGGGGGGCCTGCCTGCGCGCAGCCCGAGGCCTTCGCAGTCAGGCCTCCACGCGGCATCCGGGCGCTTGCGCGAGGGGGTGTGCCAGAGGAGAGCCCGAGGCGCGGCTGCCCCGCCTCCGAGGAGCTCGGCCTCTCAGATGGGGTCCGCGCGCGTGGGGTCGGAGAGTCGCGCGCCGCGCCGCCGATGCCCCCGCGGTGCGGCTCGCTGTGGAGCCCCGGCCTCCTCGACGCCCACGGCGCCCCGATGCCTCGCCGACGTCCTCGCGATGCATCGGCGGTGCAGCCTCAGGGAAACAGGCAGTGACATAGACGTAAAAACTCGGAGGTCCGTCGGCGTTGGACCCCCGCCCCTCTCCTCGGCGCGCGGAGCGCGCCAGGGGCGGCGCCGGAGGCGCCGCCAGGGGGGCGCCAGCGCCGATCCGAGAAGCCCGCGCGGGCCTCCGAGTTTTTACGTTTATGTCACAGCTTGTTTCCCTAATGAATTTCGGCGGCGCGGCGCGATCCTCCGACCCGAGGAGCAGCAGGCCCTCTTCCGCGACTTCGACTCGCGGGCGGGCGCGGCCCCGCTGAGCCTGCCGCGGCGCCGCGCGCCGCGGTCGTTCTGGGGCCGGGTGTGCGCCAGCATCGCCCGCCGCGGGGCGTGAGCGGCCCCGTCTGCCGTGGACTGGGGGGGCGCAGGTCGTGGGCGAAACGCACACAGCCGAGTCCGATTCGTAGGTCTCGGCCACGCGCAGGGGGGGGTAGGGTGGAGGGGGGAAGGCTTCCTGGCAGGACCCCTGCTTCTTAGAAGGCGCGGGCCTTCTGTGTAGATGTAACTCGATTGAACGTAAGAGTGGCGCTTCGCCGGAGTGACTTTTGGTGCGGGCACTGGCCTGCGCCCTTTGATTTGGCCTGCCCGCGACCCCCTAAGGCCGCGCACCAGAAGTCACGTTTGCCCAGGGTCACTCTTGCGTGTAGTCGAGAAAGGATTGGGAGCTCTGGGCCCGCGGAGTGACACAAAAACGCATCGTCGGATGCCTGGGTCCACAACCGCCGCCAAGGTGGTCGGCATTCGCGGCGGATGTGGATGCACATCCAGGAGGCGCAAGCACGGATTGAGGCGCGTGAATCAGTGGCGGGTCCCGTTCCTACACGAGCTTGACGTGCTCTTTCGCCAAGTCAGGCGGACATGGCTTCATGTTTCGCGGTTGCTCTCCCCGAGACATGGATCTGGCGCCCGCGCGCCAGATCCACGGACCCGTCATTTTCAGGGGTTGCTTGTGGCCGAATGTATGCGGGCCCTGGGGTGGCAAATTAGATCCACACGCATCCACCGCCTGCCGAGACCCCCGAAGACCGATCCCCCAGGCGGCGGTAACGGATACCTCCCTCGCAGGGAGGGCAGGGGCCGTTTTGCTATGTGTTTGCCCCCAGGGCTATCCGCTCAATGTCTGCCCCAACGTGTGTAGCATATGTTCCACTTCCATCCTTTCCTTGGATCGTTCAACCGACCCCAATCCCCATCTCACATCCCTGCACCGCAGTCGGGGATACACCCCTCGAAGCCCAAAGGAAACTGCCTACATCCCCATCTAGGGGGGACAGGCCACGCCCGTTCTCGTGGCCCTCCGTTCTCCTCTCGGCACGCCCCCTGGGCTCCCCCACCCCCAAACGCCTCGTCTGCGCACCTGCTTCTGGCCATGAGGCGGGCTCCCCCTCCACCTGAGCGACGCAGAACAGGGGGTCCGATTGTCACCACCCACCACCCCACCCCAACCCGAAGGCCTCAATTTGCCCTCCATTTCCATTGGGGGGGTGTCGGGAAACATTGAAAGCCACATGGAACCCGTACCCCCCCCAACCCGAAATTCGGGTCAAATTCGGGTCTTCGGGTTGGGTTGGGGTTGCCTGGTCGGTAGTCAGATTGCGCGGGCTTTCGCGCGCAAGCTTCCCGCGCAAGGCCGCGCGCGAGCGCCCTCTTCTCCACGCGCTGTGCCACGCTGGCGCCCTGCGCGAGCCCGCGGCGTGGCGTCGCAGTGCCTTCGCGCGTGAGGTCCGCTCGTCGTCGCGCACGTGCCTCCGGCCACGGTGCGCCCCCCCCCCCGCACCTCTCCCTGGCCCCCCCCCTCCTCCTCGTCCTCCTCCTCCTCCTCCTCGTCCTCCTCCTCCTCCTCCTCCTCCTCCTCCTCCTCCTCCTCCTCCTCCCTCTCCCCTTCTCCTCCTCCTCCTCCTCCTCCTCCTCCTCCTCCTCCTCCCCCTCCTCCTCCTCCTCCTCCTCCTCCGTCCCCTCCTCCTCCTCCTCCTCTCTCCTCCTCCCTCCTCCTCCTCCTCCTCCCTCTCCTCCTCCTCCTCCTCCTCCTCATTGCTTCTCCTTCCTCTTCCTTACCCTCCTTCCCCCCCCAGCACCTCCCCTCCCCCACCCCACCCCTCCCGCGCACCCGGCATCGGCGAGCGCCGCCGATGGCGCGGGGGCGTTCTTCGTGGGCCCCCGACGGTCATGTTTTTTCCTGACTTCGACCCCCAGAGGTCTGGCCCCCTTCCCTGGGACCGGTTTCCTCATCCCGAGTCGTTTCGTTGACGGTCCCGAGGCCTTGTAAGGGCCCCCGGAGGCCGAAGATCGTGAAAAGCTGAGTTTTAGTTCCCAACCATCCTGTGGTGTTGGGTCCTCGTTTTGAAGAGACGGTCCCCGCGTTCCTCTTCTCCTCTCCTCCTTCTCCCCCTCCTCCCCTCCCTTCTCCTTCCTCCATGCGTTTCACCCACCCAGTACAGCGCTTCGTGGCCCCATAGGGGGCTCCACCGAAGGTCCCAGTGGCACCGCCCGCATGCGTCCGCCACCACCCAGCACAGCCCTTGCTCCCTGCGTTTCACCCACCCAGTACAGCGCTTCGTGGCCCCATAGGGAGCTCCACCGAAGGTCTCAGTGGCACCACCCGCATGCGTCCGCCACCAACCAGCACAGCCCTTGCTCCCTGCGTTTCGCCCACCCAGTACAGCGCTTCGTGGCTTCATAGGGAGCGCCACCGAAGGTCCCAGTGGCACCGCCCGCATGCGTCCGCCACCACCCAGTACAGCAATTTCTCGTTTCACCCACCCAATACAGCGCTTCGTGGCCCCATAGGGAGCTCCACGGAAGGTCCCAGTGGTACCGCCCGCATACGTCCGCCACCACCCAGTACAGCCATTTCCCCTTTCGTTCCACCCACCCAGCACAGCGCTTCGTGGCCCCATAGGGAGCTCCACCGAAGGCCCCAGTGCCACCGCCCGCATGCGTCCGCCACCACCCAGCACAGCCCTTGCTCCCTGCGTTTCGCCCACCCAGTACAGCGTTTCGTGGCCCCATAAGGGGCCCCACCGAAGGTCCTCAAGGCACCGCCCGCTGGAGTCCGCCACCACCCAACACAGCCCTTGCTCCTTGCGTTTCACCCACCCAATACAGCGTTTCGTGGTCCCATAGGGAGCTCCACGGAAGGTCCCAGTGGCACCGCCCGCATGCGTCCGCCACCACCCAACACGGCCCTTGCTCCCTTCGTTTCACCCACCCAGTACAGCGCTTCGTGGCCCCATAGGGGGCGCCACCGAAGAAGATATTCACAAGTGCGGTACTCACAACTGCATATGGTTGGGCTTTTCGCTCGGGTAATTTTTCGACGCGCGAGGGTCTGGGTTCAGCGTGCGCCCGCGTGTTCTTGCCCGTGCGCTGCCGGGGTGGCGCGGCTCGTCGGAGGCTGAACATTCGTGCGAATGGGTGCGGGCTCGGGAGTCGAGCGGCGCTCTCCCGCGTGAAGCGGGCACTGCTGACGGACCGTGGGCCTGGCAGAGGAGGAGGCGAAGGAGGAGGAGGAGGAGGAGGAGGAGGAGGAGGAGGAGGAGGAGGAGGAGGAGGAGGAGTGCGGAGGAGGAGGGAAGAGGAGGGAGGAGGGATGCGGATGAGTATGCGCTGAGCTTTTAATAACTCGCGAAGTTTTGAGGACGAGGGGCAGAAGAAAGGTAATCGGCAGGCGCAGGAGGGGAGGAGGGCGAGGTCTGGCAGGTTGCCGACTGTCTTTTTGTATCAGGCGCATCGTACCCCAGCGTAGGTAAAAAGTCTTCAGTGCGAAGGCTTTGCGCGTGACCGTTTTTGCACACCTTTTAGGGAAGTGCGGCATCCAACAATCACTTGTGCAAAGCTGAGGCTGGCGAGGTAGACAGTGTGGCGCGTGCTAGGTACAAGGCCAGCGCTCCACAAGCACAGACGTTGCTGTCTACAAGCCATGGTCTCGCAACGTTGCTCCGTGTGCTGTCGTAGTGATCGACCTTCCTGGACTCGTTGTAGCGCCATCATCATGATCGTTGTCGTTATCAAGATCACGGGACACGTTTTGCTGAACATTAGAATTCTACATGCTTTCTGTCACCCCACAGACCCATCCAGAAACGATGCCCAGGCGAGTTGCCCTGATTAGGCATGTGGGGGAACATGCAGTGGAAGAAAGGCTGGGAATCCGTCATACCTCAAGAGAGGGGAGGATGGAGGAGTAACTTGAGGAGGAGGAGGAGGAGGGGGAGGAGGAGGAGGAGGAGGAGGAGGAGGAGGAGGAGGAGGAGGAGGAGAGGAGGGGGAGGGGAACAAGGGAGGAGGGAGAAAGGAGGAGAGAGGAGGAAGGGGATTAGGCGGATGGGGAAGAGGAAAAAGAGGAGGGCGAACATAAAGGCGAGATGCGTCTTTGATGCTTCTCCGAGTCTCTTCGGATGTCTCCCGGGAGCTTCTTTTAGGCCTGTTGGGGCGTCTTGGGGGCCTCGTGGCGGTCCCAGGGGCCTCTTGAAGCGTCTTTGGTGCATCGGGGGGGCCTCCTGGGGGCATCCTGGGGGCAGCTTGGGCTCGTCGTGGGGCCCTTTGCTCCTCTTGGGGCCATCTTGGGGCACTCTTGGGAGCCTCGGGGGCTTTTTCGAGGCCACCTTGGAGGTGATCGATCACAGAAGGAGGGGTACTTCATTACACCCCCTCAGGAGGTCACAATCGGACCAACACCTTCGTAAAATCAATGATGTTGGCCTTCTCGCCGAGGCCGTCTTGGACGCTCTACCCCCTCGCGGAACGCACTGTCGAGGTCCAGGGGAAGGGGGTAGGAGGAGGGGTAAACCCGGCAAGAAAGGGGGTTGGAAGAGGACTCTCAAAACCACTCACGGCCTAAGGGGCTGTTGGGATGCTGGGTCCCCCGGAGGAGCCCCTGGCGCGCGGAGGGGTCCAGCGCCGATCTAAGAAATATTCGCGGACCTCCGAATGTGTACGTTAATGTGCTATCTGGTTTCTCTACGATCGCTGTCGTCGTCATAAATCTCATCATCGCCCTGTGGCTGGAGACGTGGTGGGATAGCTGGGTCATGATCCCACTTGGTGGCTCTTTCCTGTGGACCCTGCTCTCTCTCGGAAGGCCGTGGCAGTTTGCCGCCTTTGGGCGCAAGCGAGAAGAGGGAGAACGAGGAGGAGAAGGGGAAGGATGACAAGGATAATGGAGAGACGAGAAGGGGGAGGAGGTGGTGGAGGAGGAGGGTGATGGTGCGGAGTAGGGCGAGCATGGAGAAGGAGGATGAGGAGGAAGAAGAGAAGAGGACGAGGGACGTGAAGGAGGAGGAGAAGGAGGAGGACAAGGGATGGAGGAAAATGAGACCCCCTGGGCAGCAACGTAACCGTCCAGTAGCTCTGTCTACTCCTCCCTTCTACCTCGCCCGTGTTGTTGACGGTGATGATCTGACGTGGGTTCCGACGGCGATGATGATGATAGTGTTGATGATGCTGATGCTGATGACGTGCATGACGATGATGACGATGCTGATGGATGATGGTGATGATGATTATGATGCTGGTTTTGATGCTGCTGAAGCTGATAATCATGGTGGTGTTGATGATGGGGGTGGTGATGATGATGGTGATGCTCATGATAATGACGATGATGCTGCTGGTGATGAGGAGGATCACGATGATGATGCTTTTGATGATGATGATGATGATGATGATGATGATGATGATGATGATGATGATGATGCTGATGATGCTGATGATGATGATGATGATGATGATGATGATGATGGTGGTGGTGGTGGTGGTGGTGGTGATGGTGGTGATACTGATGGTATCGATGACTATGCCGATGACGATTGTGATGATGATGCTGGGGATGGTGGTAGTGCTGATGATGATGAGGAGGAGGAGACGGATGATGATGATTTGATGACGCAGATGCTGTTGATGATGATGATGATGATGATGATGATGATGTTGATTATGCTGCGAATGATAATGATGATGAAGAAGATGATGATGACGATGATGATGATTCTGACGATGTTGATGATGAGGATGGGGATGAGGGCTAGGATGCGGATGACGAGGATACGGATGAGGATGATGGATGCATGTATGAATGAATGAGTGAGTGAATGAACACATGAATGAATGAATTAATTGATGTTGGCGATGCTGATGGGAAGATGAGGAGGAGTATGAGGAGGAGAAGATGATGAGGAGAGGTGATGGTGATGATGGTGATGATGGTGGTGATGAGGAGATGAGGAGATGAGGAGGAGGAGGAGAAAGAGAAGGAGGAGGAGGAGGAATAATAATAGGAGGAGGATGAGGATGAGGAGGAAGAGGAGGAGGAGGAGAGGGACATTCAGGAGGAGCAGGAGGGAGAGGAGAAGGGGGTGGGCCCCAGGCGGCGCCGCCGATGTACCACCTCCCGTCGTCCGCCTCCTCGCCGCAGTACGCCCTCTCGTCGCCCGCCTCCTCGCCGCAGTACGCCGCCAGCCCGGCGGCGCTCCCGCAGCAGGGCGGCGCTTTTGCGGTGCGGCCCCCCCGCCCCCCAGTCGCCCGGCCCGTCTCGGTCTAAGCGGGCGAACGTTGGGCGGGGGAGACCAGATCGATGATCCTCATGACGTGTAACATGGGAAAACGTGGGGTGGAGAGCGTCAGAGGCCGTGCTTCTCTGCAGTCAAGAACCTCTGCTGAGCGTGTCGGGTTGGCGATTCTGGCCCACCACGCCCTGGCGCGACACGCTACCCAGCTCCTGGTCCCCAAGCGTCAACGTCCCGAGCTTTCTCCTAGTCCCTCGCCCCACGAAGCGGAACGGCTAGGCGTGTCGCTGGGACCGCCGCCGCGACACGCTGAGCAAACGTTTCTGACCGCAGACTCAGGCAACTGTGCTTGCATGCAGGGAGGGGGGTGGGGGCGTGGCGAGGCCCGAAAGGAAGCCTGGACTTCGCTCAGGTCGGGACACACTTGCGCGCCTTTCTTGGCCCAGCGCTGCTTAAAAAGGCGGCGCAGAGGGCGGGGGGGGGGAATGCCTTCCGAGTAAGCGCGCCTGAGTCACAAAAGAGTCGACCTCTCTGCTGCATGGAGCTGGTTTTGGCCTCGCCGACGGGCGCTTTCCTCGATACACTGGCGCCTCTCCCAGACCCCCTACGTCGTGTTTTTGTTCATGACGTGACCCTCAGGAAGTCTGGGCCTCTTCCCAGGGACTGGTTTTTCGTCCTGAGTCGGTTTTTGACGGTCCCGAGGCCCGGTAAGGGCCCCTGGGGGCCGAAAATAGGGAAAAACCTTCCGTCGCGATGTTCTCACAGCGCGAGGGGGTCTGGGCTGGCGCCCTGAGGCGCCGGGGAAACCAGCGCTCGCGACCTGATCCGCGAGTTTCCCTCTGCTATCGGGCCCCTTATCGCCCGACTGGGCCCTCACCTGGCCCGCCCCGGGCACGACGGGTGCCGACACCCCCGCGTCGCAGAAGTAACTACAGCACGACAGGCGGCCTTTCGGATGATTTTTCTCGCAGGTTCGCAGAGGCCTCCCGGCCTCGGGATGCTCTCCAGCAGGTTCGTGCCGCGTCGGCCCTGGCGCGGGCGTTCCAGGTGGAACGCTGCTGGTGGCTCCGAAGCGGCCGACATCAGATGATCTGCGATGTCTGGAAGCCGCGATCGCTCCAGGATGGATAACCCACGCGGCGTCAGCAACCGACCCGCCCGCTGGTCATCACGACGTGAACCTGCTGTACCAGCACCGTCAGTGCTACTTTTCTGGATCGGCTCCCAGACATCTTGAGGGGTCTTGGTGAGCCACGGCCCCAGACATTTGAGACGTCAAAGAGGGGGAGGAGGACGAGGGTTCGAGGATCCAGGTCCTTGGTCGGCTTTGGGCCCTTTGTTGGGCCTCTGGAAGGGAGCCTCCAGAGACCTCCACGGCGTCCTCGGGATAGTTCTGGAGACAGGCCTGGGGGCCTCGGGCAGCTTTTTGTTGTTATGCGTTGTTTGTTGTTCGTTTTTGCTTGTTGCTCTGTGTTTGTAACTCGGGCGTCTCCCTTAAATCTCACCCCCTGGGGGCCGTTTTCGGCCCCTGGGGCCATCGTAAACCAAGTCGAGCTGAGGCGCAGGTCTGTTCGCAGGTCTATTCTTGCAGAGACCGCGGGCTTGCCGCGGTCTCCGGAAGGGGTCCTCGGACCCAGGCATCCGAGCTCTTCTGTTGTTCTCACGCGGGGCCCCTCGAAGTCACGGCCCTCTCCCCGGGGCCGGCTGTTTCATCGCGCCGCACCGCCGGCGGCAAGAGAGCTGTTTGAAGCATCACGGGGCGCCTTGCCGTCGAGAGTTGCGGCCGAACGCTCTGTTCGCATCACGGGGCGCCTGCATCCGTTTTCGCTGGCGCTGCAGGTTGACAGTGGGGGGCTCTTCGGCCAGCAAAACGCCGGAACGAGCCACACGTTCTTGTCTAGGTGCTTGCACTGGGAACTGCACGGAGGATAGCGTCAGGGGGAGTGCGCAGGGGAGAAAAAAAAACTCTGTTCGCATCGCGGCCAAAGCCTGGAGGCCTGAGGCCACGCTGCCTGCAGCATCGCGGGGCGCCTTCGCACCGCGTGGCAGACACCTTGGCGCCTGCCGTCGAGAGCCGTGGCCGAGCAACTGGGGCCTCATCACGGCCAGGCCCTCCTCCACCTCCTCCTCCCTCCCTCCCTTTTCCTCCTCCTCCTCCTCCTCCTCCTCCTCCTCCCTCCCTCCCTCCCTCCTCCTCCCTCCTCCCTCCTCCTCCCTCCCTCCCTCCTCCTCCTCCCTCCCTCCTCCTCCTCCTGCCTCCTCCTCCTCCTCCTCCTCCTCCTCCTCCTCCTCCTCCTCCTCCTCCTCCTCCTCCTCGCATCGCATCGCATCAGTAAGGCTGGAAGTCCGTAGCCTGTACAAGGGTGAAGCCGAGCAGGGCAAAAGAGCAGAGCACGAATTCATGCACAGGGAGAGAGGGGGAGAGGGAGGAGGGCCCAGGCCTAGCCCTGACTTCCGCGAGGGCAGTTGGGAGGCCCATGAGCCATGCAGTCATCCGCCATCTGATGCTGAACGTAGGGGTCGAGCGGCACGTGGAAAGCCGCCGCCCATTCAGGCAAATCCCACTCGGTCAAAGCGCCGCGCGCGCTGGTGAAATTGCGATGGATGTCAGCAAGCAGAGAGGAGGCAAGATGACGGCAGAGGGCGCTAGGATAGACCTTCGCACGACCAGTCACCCAGGAACGATCGTCGTTAAGCCCAAGAAGCGCCACGTGAGCGCATCCCCCACAACGGCCTCTCCGAGGCCTGCAGTCCGTGAGCCCCCGAAGCGCAGGACAGTGGACCGAGAGAAGCCGCGTGGGCTTGAGGGATGGGCTGCCAAACTGACACTGATCAATGTCAACAGCCTGAACATGAGGCAGTCGGGCAAGTCTGACCATTTCTGGGAGATGCCAAGAAGAGGGGATGTCAGACCTGGAATCGCGCGGGGCGGGATGTTCCATGATACATGGAACAGAGCACCTCCAACACTGATACATGAACAATATCATCGTCTGAAGCAACGAGTTGCCGAGACCCACCTGTTCCGCCTCACGGGGCCTCAGGAAGGGCAAACCCCAAAGTTCATCGGGAGACCTGACGGGTCGGGGGGGCCGAGTGGTACCCTCGCAAGGGAGATGGCGAGCCGCGCTCCAGGTTTCACACGGCGGTCCTCCCAGCACGCCCAAGACGCGCCCCTTGGCCACAAGGCTTAACAAAGACCCACCGTCTCGGGATCGGTGAGATCCCCTTTGGTGGCAGAGTGCGCCACGTCGATGCTGAGTATGTAGATGCGCATGGCATGCTGCTGCAACAACTCTTCAAAATGGTGCTGGACATCCTGCTCTCTGCGATGACCAGAGAAGAGATGCAAAACATATCCCTGCGGTTGCGCGGGCGGGGCTTGGGGTCGCAGCCCCTCAAGAGGGGGGGGGGCCTCCTCCTGCGGGGCGAGAGGGAGATGGACAGCAGCCTGTTGAACGAGGGTGGCGGTGGGGAGGGCAGGTCCCTGGAGTCTGACGACTGGGAGACTCGCAAAGTTGTCCTGCCTGCCAAGCGACCGATTCTTGCTGTGCTGCTTTTTGCGTTCAAGGATCTGCTCCTGGATAGTTTCTCTTGGAAGCGGGTGCGTGGCCTGCCACTGAATCATGCTCTGTCTGCAAATTTCACGCCTGTGCATGCGCGTGAGCAGACGGGCATTATCGCGAAAATCCTGGAGACAAGTCTGACACAAGTGTCCAACGACGCACAGCTCGGGGGTATCCTGGGACTTGTGATACTTAGTGCGATGGATGCGGAGCTGGCGAAGCGAAGAATGCACATACCCGCACTCATAACAAAGAAAGGAGGCAGGCGGCGGCGGCGGCGGGGCGGCAGCGATCGTCCCAGCTATGGTGATGTCAAGCTTTTTAGACCACTGATGCCGCTGACCCTCTTGCCTCTGAACGAAGATGGCGCTCTTAATGGCAGCGTTGAGAGCAGTTCTGAAGCCTCTAGGATCACCAATGAGCTTGTGAATCCACACCTGGAAAACATCGCCCTCGGATCGTTCCGTGGGACAAGAATGTTGATCAAGCCACTCAAGGTCCTGACGAATGAGGGCCCCCCAGGAGCCCGCAACGTCCCAGAGAGTGTCCAGGAGCAGCCTGAGAACTGGCGGGGCCCTGTCGGGAAGCGAGACACGAAGTAAGTACCTGAGCCTGGCAACGGACAGAACAACACTTATGGGAAGCCGTTCGACACGAGAGATGATGTCTTTGTACGCAACCTGGAAATTATTGTTGTTGCTCTTGGGAAGTCCGAGAGCCGTACGATAAACCACGGCATGAGCGGCCTGGGCCTTCTGCAAGAGAAGCGCAGAGAGAGGATCCCACGTGCAGGCAGCAAAGAGCAAGACAGAAGAGGATAGGGCTTCGCTGAGAGTGACGCGGGCCTTCTGACACAGAGCCTGTCGTTTGGCCACAGTCGCTCGGATCGGTTTTAAGGCTTGCCTGGCACCCGAGATTCGGGCAACGATTTCCGGAGCCATAGAGCCCCCCTGGTCGACCCGAACCCCCAGGACTTTACGCGTGGCAACCACCTGAACACAGACACGCCACTTGGGGGAGATAATGCGGGGAGCCTCTCCACAGAAGGCGCGAAGCCTGGCCGCCTTGGATCCCTTCCCACGAAAGGCGAGCATGATGACGGTCTTGTCAGGATTCAACTTCATCCCAAGACGACTGACCCCCTCATACAGAATGTCAAGCGTCTGCTGCGTGATTCCTAGGAGATTCTTCGCGCGGGTAGTGGCATTGACGATGTGCATGTCATCGACAAACGAAGTGGTGGGGCGGGCACTTTCGACGTCCTTGGGTCTGGCAAGAAGGGGGGGGGGCCGAGGGGAGCTCCCAGATGAGTCCCCTGTCTTGCATGCTGGCGTCAACGTAGAGATGCACCTTGGTGAACACGAGATTAAACAACATCGGTGGCAGGGATGGTGCCAGGTCTAGTGCCCGTGCGGGGTCGAACATATCCCTGACTACCCTCGGTCATCCAAAAGGCCCCAGACTGACTTTCTTGCAAGAGGGCAAGCAGGTGGGAAGAGGGGAGGGTGTTCTCGAAAACGGGCCTGTCCGTTTCAAGCTCAAGGCCAACCGCATGAACAAGCACAGGTGGCAAGTCACATGTGAGAAGGATGTGAGAGATGTCCTCCTGATCCTGCGGCAAAGAGAGAGCAAACTGTCTGATGACGGAATAAAAAGCATGGGAGAGATCAAGAAAGATGGCTGTGCTGCTAGCCTTTTTGCGTTGAGCAATCTTCCAATGCAACCTGGCAACGTGCCCAGAGGTATCGCAAGACCGCCCAGGGAGGCCACCCTGCTGCGACGTCAGCAGCACCTGTTGAAGAAAGTCCAGCGCACGACCCCTGACGAAGCGATGGAAGAGTTTGCCTATGGTGTTCGCCTTCAAGATATTGCGCTGGTTTCGGGCCAGGAAAACTTCTTTGGCTCCTTTATAGAACCGAACAACCCGCCCGTCTTTGAAGCCCAGGGGCCCCCTTCCTCCCATGGAAGTTTTGCAAGAAGCAGGGGAAGGAAAAGGGCGGTCATCGCCTCAGGCGCAACGTGTTGCAAGGCGTCGCGCAGCCCATCAGGGCCAGCAGCAGCGGTCATAGAGGCCCTTCGCATGAGAAGCTGAACATCGAGATGGGTGGGAATGCATCCTGACTCGAGTGGGGGGACCTGACCAGCAACAGCGGCAGAGAGGGGCTGCAAGGCAAGAGAGGCCGGAGCGATGCACTTTCCATCCCACGCATAATGCTGCGTCTGCTCAAGAGGGTACCCAGCAGGAAAATTGGGACTCCAACACTCGCGTGCAACCCTTTCCTCAGCTCGCGGCCGAGGTAAAGGGCCAGTAGAGCAGGTCCCTCCTTATCTTCACTGTACCCTGGGTTCTTGAGTGACATCGGCGCGCTGCTCCCTCCCTCCGCGCTGTCGGAGCTGTCGAGGTCGCGGTGCGGGTTCGTGATCGGGGGGGCGGCGGGCACGGGCGCAAGCAAAGAGGTAGCACCGGGTGGAAGAGAGGACACTGCAAGAGGAAGCTGCAACGGACCAGGCGGGTCTGGGGATCCTCGGCCTGTTCCAGCGTCGCGCCTCCTTTCAGTCTCGGGGAAAGGGGTGCCACAAGCGGGGGGGGCCTGGGCGCGCACAGGGGGGGGTTGCAAGAGGGGGGGGCGTCCTGTTGTAATAATCAACAACCTCTTGGTCGGTGAGAGCCTGCGCTTTCTCAATACCTCCGAAGAATTCTTGCATGTGCTGCGCCACCAGATCAGAGGAGGCTAGCGGGTCACCCTGGCTATCGAGCATGCACGGGAAGGCCGTGGGCTTTGTGTTACGCCCCCCGAAGCGCAGAAGCTTGTGGTACCTTTGCCAGGCCTGTCTGGCCATGCCCCCGTCGACAGACAGCTGAGCCTCCTGCGCAATACCTTCGAGAAAGAGAACCCTGTCTTTTTCGAGCTGGTTGGCAAGAGCATGCTTGGATCCAAGAACAAAGGCATGGAGGGCAAGCATGAACTCGTCGTGGTGCGCAGCACCATTGAGACAACGAAGGGCAACCTGCCTCACAGAAGTGTAAAGGGCGTCCCACGGAGAGTCCAGGAGTTTTTTGTGTCCCTGGCCGAGGTCCCCACTGGTCCACCGACCCGCAAAGTGAGAGAGAATCCTAGGAACCGTGGCCCCAGGAGGCAGGACCGAGGGACGCGCCACCTCACGCAAGACACGAAGGGCTCCGCGGCGGGCAAGCACAAGCAGGTGGGAGGAAGCAGAGATGTACGATTGTCTGGGACGACTCCCTGGGCGGGTGAAAACTTCCTTCGCAACTTGGTTAACCTGCTTGGTGACCGAGGTCATGTGTTCCGATGGGGAAACTGACCATCCGATGGGGGGAATCTCCGAGAGACGTTCCTGAAACTGCGCGACTCTGTCGGGGTCTCTGAGAAGATCATCGTCTAGCCGTGTCGACGAGGTTTGACGAACAACTCGCTCCTGATGAAGAGTGAGATTGGCAAGCACGGGAAGATGGTCGCGCTGCTTAGAGAAGTTGTCAAGCTCCTTCGAACGGCAGAGATGTTGGAAGCCATGCCCTGGGCAACGCATATGTAGTCAATGCGGTGCCGAACATTCTTGTTGGTGACAAATGTGTAGTCGTCACTGTCACCTTGCATGGTGTTGACAGCTACCAGAGCCGCTTCGTTGAGAGATTGCCTGAATCTCGTCCCAGGAGGGTCCTCGTCCTGGCAAAATCCCTGATCCCCAACCGTAGCGTCCGTGTAGGTGCCGAGTCGCGCATTTGCGTCGACGAGCATGATTTGGACTCCCCAGGCGGCAAGCTGTTCGTCCAGGAGGGTCCAGAAGGCGTCCTGGTCCGAAGCTTTGCGGCCAGAATGATACGCATGAGCAACGGCAACAGTGAGTTCAAGTCCTGGTGCTTGAATTCGCACGATAAGAAGACGGGGAGCGGCATAAAGCACAGAGAGATGGCGGGGATGAAGGAGCAAAGGGCGGCCATTGCATTGTCCGTAGGGTTCCTCAAGGTTGACCCAAAGCTCAACTCCCGCCGAGTGATTGATGTGTCCTGAAGCCAAAACCTGGTAGGCGCCCTTTCTCTTCGAGCCCTGGGGGGTCCGCGCCTCCTGGATCCCAACGAGATGGATTTTCTTGTCACGAAACTGTTGCCGAGTCATGTGGGACCTCATGCCTTGGACGTAGGCATTGCTCGACTTTTTGTGGGAAGCCGCAAGTGAGCGCGTGTTATACTGGGCCAATGAGAGAGCAATCACTTGATGCTGCAGACGCGTGGAGGCAGGAGTGACGAGGTCACGAAGGGTGGCATGGGAGCATGGCAGCGAAGCGACGAAAGAGAGATGAATGCACTCACCGACTTGCGTCTGCACAAGAGAAGGGTAAGCTGAGGCAACCTCTGATGGGGCGTCGAGGAGCCAAGCCCATTCAACGGCACGGGTAAAGTCAGTTAGATCATACATGGGGAGCGGGTAACATAGAAGGATCTAACTTACCTTTCATGGTGGCCCGAGCGATGTTGTCAACGATAGTGTTCCAGGGATGTTCCACGTGCACTTCGACGTGGCATATCTGGATTTCGCACTGATGTCTACTTCTGGTCAGAAGCGCGTAGGTGAGTCTGGCAATATCTCTGTTAGCCTTGCTGTTGGACCTGCCATTGAGAAATTCAACATCATTAAGGCTGTCACTCCAGATGGTGACTGGCACAGGCGCTTCTTGAGCGAGGGCAGCAAGCAGGGCCCAGGCTATGGCGAGAAGCTCAACATCCGTGCTATCCAAGTCTTTGGGGGGGTCCAGAATACAGGATTGGGTCCACTGGGAACAGACGAACCCCCCATAGGCATAGCCTTCCTTGTCCTGAGAGAGCGCGACCAACCCCCAGCTCGCAGTGGTGCTATCGGATGGGTCGATAGACGCATCAGCATAATAGTGTTGGTGCTCCCAATCACCGAACCTGGGCGGACAAAGACTGAGGGCCACGCTTCCTGGTTCCTCCAAATCGGGGACAGCCTCGCGTCGCCACGCGAGAGAGTACCTGACGTCCCTGTCAAGCCATGCAGTGGGGAGACGGCCGAGATCGCAATGCAGGGGCGATGGAGACACGGGCGGCGACGATCGATGCGAGCGGGTCTTTTCCGCAAGGCGCTCCGAGATGTTGGGGGATGACAATGGGCCCCAGGAGCCGTCGCCATGGCCTGGAACTGAGGGGGAGACAGAGCCAGGGGTGTGCGACGACTCGCTGTCCCCTCTAGGAGGAGCCAGGACGCGGGCCATAGGTGGGTCGTGGGAGACGGGGGGAGGAGCAGGGATGTACTGAGCGCCCGGCGGGCGCTGAAACAGTCCTGCTGGCTGGCTTCACCCTGTGAGACCAAAAAGGTGTCAGGCACAGGCGCGGCGCGTCTGCTGGAGAAATCGCTCGAAGCGGTGGATCCCACTGAGCTCATCTCGTGCGACCTCAACTGTAAGAGGTCGACGAGGCACAGGGTGACAGGCTGCGCCACCGAGGGGGTAGCAGCCGCGGCAAGGGATTGAAAATGACTGGTGTCAGGATCTTCGCTGGGGTTCATGTGCGATCCCGAGGGCGGCCCCGCGGAAAGAACGCCGGGGTCCCTTGACTCCTGCTCATGGCCAGTGAGGCCAGCAGGAGTCTGGTCCAGAGTGGGGCACGGATCCTGCGAGGTAACTGACGTGACAAATTGCGTGTTGTCTCGCGCAGAGAGCTTAGTAGTGCTAGCAAAATGTTGCAAAAGGCTGGAGTCTGAGCTTTCGCTGAAATCGGACTGCGGGTCCCTGGGAGAGACCGCACGGCCAGGGCCGCTGGGGCCCTGCACCTCGCTGTCCTGGCCGTTTTGGCCAGGAGGAGGCGGGTCCGAGGGAAGGGTATTTCCTGTTGAAGGCTCAGACGCGGTGGCAGGCGGCTGATAGTCGTGTGAGTGGAGAGTAGACTCCCAAAAACGCCACGCTTGTCCAGCCCAGTGTGGATTGGCGAGATGGCCTGGTCGGCCTGCCTGGACACAGATCACGTGCCTTGCACGGAGGTAGGCGTCAAGAGCGCCCTGTAGCTCCAGGCCGTGCTGAGTCGGAAAAGCAATCCTCGTGCGCTCGAGACGCTGTAGATAGGCTGAGCGACGAGCTTCTGAGAGTTGCCAAGCCACGCTGCAGATTATTTCCGCCTGGCTGCGCAATGCACGCCTGCTGTTGATACCGTGTGTGGGGTGCAAGAGCGGATGAAAGCGTGGAAGGGTGCGCAAGCATGCTTCTACCCACGGAACATAATCTTCAAGCCACAAGGCCATTGCCTGGCCGTCTGACATAAAAATGGCGTTGTAGTACCAAGGCTTGAGCTTGTGCGAAAGCCTCTCGGTTAAGCGCTCAGAGGCCGAGATTGCTTCAATCAGGCCTGGAGGGGCAGGCTTGGAGGATGGGGAGGATGAGGTATGAGGTGTCTGCCATCACTGGGGGTTCCAGTGGCTGAACGTGCCAAGGGTAGGATGCCTTTTCCCTAGCATCCGAGCTGTCATGGTGGCGTCTTGACCCCGCGCCGCCACTGGGAAGATTACTAGCAGCATGCAGTTGGTATTGTGCGATTGGCTCAAACCCGGAGTTACTCGCAAGCTTAAAAGTCAGCCGTCGTCGTTCTCCCCCCCCGACCTCCACCCGCCGCCCCCGCAAGTGGCTCGATCATTGGCTCGCAAAGACTGGCTACTAGAATCTGGCTCGTGCCCTCTGCCAGCACTCGTGGGCGCAAAATCTGGTAGCGGAGCGGGGGCTGTTGGGTGGGTATACTGCTGGGAGGCGCTGGCATCGGTCGACCGTGGGAGGACCAAAAAATCCAAGGCAGGGAGAGAGGATGTATTGAGCACGTCTAGACCCGCGTGCTGATGCAGCATGTGTGAGGATGAGAGAGGCACTGAATAAGGCGGCTCAGATAATTGGCTGGCCTCACCTATGTCTACTTGAAGCTCAGGATCGTAGAACTGCGTGTGGACGTAGCCCCAGGAGATCCCTATGCGCTGTCGGCAAGGCGCTGAGACACATGCGCGGGCTCGCCCGCTGGAGGCGACCGGCTCCTCTCTTTGACGCCGTTGCCTTTGCCCTTGAAGCACATCTTGCCATTGTGGTCGATGTAGCTCTGAGGGCCTCGGAGCTGCTCCTGAGTGGGATTGATCTGGGTCGGGGCGAAATGATCGGGCGCAACGTAGTGTCTCCTGCGTTGGCGGGAGACCCC
>CAUYUJ010006387.1:0-53968 GCA_963575745.1 Prorocentrum cordatum
GGCATTGGCATCGTGTGTTCTGATGGTCGTTGGCAGAGCTGTGACACCACTGTTATCCCATCACATCTGGCTACTCGTGAACATCTCGTGGGAGGCGCTGGGCAGTTAGTTAGAGAACTGATGGAGGAGTTCGGCTTCGTAGTGCTGGGGGTTCGGGACCGTGTGGAGGACACTTGGTTTGGCCAGGACGGCATCTCCAGCAGGTTGGACTACATCTTCGGTCCCGTGGTCGCCCAGAACCTGATCAACACAGCTGGACCTTTAATGAGAGTTATGAGGCAACATCAACGCATTCCTTCCCGTCATCCTCGTGATCACATACCGCTGCACTGTAATCTGAAGTGGTCATTTGTCGAGCCTGAACAGTTGGGGAGAAATCGTCCTCACTGGAACTTCGATACCATGAAGAATGCCTCCGTGCGCGAGACCTTCCTCAATCGTGCGGCTGCCAAGTTGCAAGAGCGTGAGTCTGATCTGGCTTCGGCGGCTACGACTGGAAGGCCTGGTGTTTATTTTACTATCTTGAATGACATCGTGCGTGAGCAGGCTAGTGAACTCTTCTGTGGATCGTTGCCCAACGCGTCCGAGGCCTACCGTGCGCAGGCCAGGGCGCGCAAGACTCTTCTTCAAAGGCGTTTGGAGATTCGCCGTCGTCTCGCCCACGCCGGCTGCGATGAGGAGGAGGAGGAGGTGGTTCAGCAGCTCAAAGCGATTAGCAAGCAGTGTCAGCAGCAGAGGAAACAGCAGTTCAGGGAGTGGAGGGGGAACATAATGGAGGAGTTGGAGGAGGCCTGGCGGAAAAGAAATCACAAAGAAGCCCATCGCTTGATCCGAGCTCTTGCCTGCAAGGGTCGTGGACCCCGTGGTCGTAGCTATCGCCATCTAGAGGGTGCTTCTCTAAGTGCTAAGGAATGGCTGGAGGTCTGGGAGAAGGAGGGACCACAGGGAGGCATGGAGGTTATCGAGATCAACCAGGAGGGGGAGGAGCTGGAGGAGGGGGTGAACGGGTACCTGGGCATGTTCAATATGGAGGCTACTACGGATTTGTTATCTATCACTAAGTATTTGCGACACGCACCCAAACGTCGATCGTGCCCGCCGTGGAGTGTACCAGCTGAGATTTGGGGCATGATCGTGGACCCTGTTTTTGGACTCTCTAAGAGTTTCTCTGGAGTTGGATACTCCGTCGAGTTTCAACCTGAACCGTTGCAGGAGGCACTTTCTTGTGGTTTGCAGTGTATTCGGCTGGCGAACAGGTTCCCCACCTTGTGGAGTCATCCACCTGCTGGACCCGCTGGGCAAGGCTTGGTTAGCTGGGGCCATTCGGAGGAACAATCCTGAAGCTTTAGGTCCCAACGACTATGGGTTCTGCAAGGGGAGACGTAAGGAGGGGGCCATGCTGGTGATGATGTTGGTTTCTCATCGTCTGCGACGGGGAGGTTACAGTTTTACGTGGTCAAACGAGGACCTTAGCAACGCTTCCCCGAGTACGTCTTGGAGTCTCTTGGAGGAAGCGAACTCTGCACTTTTAGATATTCCTGATCGTCAGTTTGGACGCGATCGATTCGAGTCGGCATCGATATGTCTTCCAGCCCGTGACCGTGCTCTAATTGTAAAGCCTAGATGCGGAGCGCTCATGGGAGATCCTTACGCGGTGGAGAGCTTTGGCAGAGCCTATGAGATTCCTGTCTGCGAATGGAGTGAGGTGTTGTACGCCCAGATGCCTTCGGGGGCGCTTCTAGCAGCCACTTGTCCGATTACAGGCACGTTGGTAGCTTTGTCTCTTACCAAGTATGCCGATGACCTCACGAAGCTGCACGTCGGTGGAGGTCCTGCGGCCTCTTGTGGTGACGCGGGCTTGGCAGAGCTGTCTGCCGCCAACTTTTACTCCAATCAAGTCTTGGATGAGGTTCTTAAGATAGGGGGATGGGCGCAGAACAGGAGCAAGCAGAACACCATCGTCTGTCTCTCTGGCCAGGGCTCGGTCGCCGCGAATCGTCGATTACGAGCCTCTGCTTCTGAACTTTTTGAAGGTGGAGTCAGTCCGTCTATGAGGGTGCTGGGAGGGGAGATTCATTCCATGGGCTCGATCACTCCAGAGGTAAACAAGCGCCTGAACGCGATCAAAAGTTCGTTTCATTCTTTGGGAAGTTTCTGGTCGACTCCTGGCATCTCGTTTCGGTTGAAACGCTCGGTCTTGTTGGGGGTCCAGCACGCGGGGGTCCAGAACCTGGGGGCCTACTTGGTGACGGAGGGTTTATGTAAGAAGTTGGATTATCTTATGGTAAGATATTGTAGAGTGGCTATGAGAGGGGCTAGCTATGAGGGCACTACACATGTTCAGAGTCTCAGCAACGAGCAGGTGCTCAACCATTGGCGTATTACGCCGGCCTTTCTCGAGCTCAGGGTCCGTCGTTTGGGGTGGCTCGTGCAGTTCATCCGTTATCCTGGGCGGCATGCTCAGATTCTTGCAGCTCTGTTTGCTGAATTGGCAGTGGACGATCGTCCGCAGTATGATGAATTGGGTCGTCTCACCGCCTACGCGAACCCCTGGGCGAAGCAGTTCTTTGAAGATGTACAGGCACTGGGGGATATCGAGGACGGTCGAGAGTTGCTCGAACGTCTGCAGGGCTCGTTTCTCGCGCTTTGGTGGGATAAGGAGCTTGGAAAAGCGTTCTGTAAGATTGATTTCTCTCTCTTACGACGACGTCTTCATACGGTGGCGATTCCTCCTCCTGAGTATGATCCTCAACTTAGTGCTATGTTATCTACTGAGATCGTTCAGGGTGGTGCTGTGAAATGGGTCTGTGGTGTATATGAACATAGATGCGATCCTAGCGATACTATTGGTCGTCGAGTTCGATGCGATGCGAAGTTCCCCGATAAGAAGTCTGCGCTAAACCGCTTACGATTCCATCATCATTATCGTTCATTGGGGCACGTTCTATGCCGCACTAACGAGTGCCCAAACTGTCGGGGGATCTTCTCGGGGGTGATCACGGCTAGCAGGCACCTCGTGGGCTCCATGAACAGGGGTTACTGTATTGCCGGGGGTGGAAAGTCTCAGGCTGCTCGGTCTCAAATTACTGACTTGGCTTGCCCCTCTGCGAATATCACGCATCGGACACATATGATTTTCAGCAACATAGCCGTAGTCATCTTCCTCGAGTTCTTGATACTGTATCTACACGTTCCAGTGTTCAGCAGCAGCGAGCGCAGCGAGCTCGTGCTGCATCGTGGTCGGGTCCAGCCGGCCTTTCCAGCCATGCCGAACACGACGGCGGCGGTCCCCAAGTGGATGGCGCGCAGCACGGACGAGGGCAGCGGCAAGGTGCGCCGCGTCGTCGGTCCAGCAGGGGGAGGCGCGCAAGAAGCTCGTCAGGTGGTCCAGCGCGGCGGAAAGAAGCAAAACCTGGACGAGCTCGTCATTGGTTTGGCAAAGTTGGTGCTCAACGACGAGGCGGAGCTGAGAGCGCTCATCGGCGCGGTGCACGACACGTGGCTGCTGCCGCTCGACAGTCGCACGGCGCAGTTCATGCTCGAGGAGGGCCAGAGCTTCAACGCGGAGGCCCAGCAGCAGCGCGATGTTCAGAAGGCAGCGGAGAAGGAGGGCAAGGAGTTCACGAAGGTGAAGATGCACGCCCCTCACCTGAGGGCGTTTGCAGCATTGATCAAGGGGGCGGCGTTCGAGGAGGCAGCGGGGCAGTTGCCCAAGGAGCAGACGGCGGCGGCGCAGTACTGGGAGTCGACGGTGATGGCAGCGGAGGACCCAGTTGTGCTGAGCGAGGTGGTGAGGTTCTGCAAGGCAAAGCGCCTCAAGACGAAGGGCAAGGACGACAAGGAAATGGCAAAGGTGCAGTTCCTCTTGGACACCAGCGAGCGCGGCAACCAGCTGCTCTCGGCGATCCGCTACTGCCTCAAGGCCGAGGGGGGCGAGAAGACCGTGGGGGCGGCCCCGCGAGGGGTCCTGGTGAGGGAGGCGCAGCGTCTGCTAGACCAGTGCAAGTAGGGGGTTCTAGAGGCTTCAGCTGGGCCAATAGCGAGCGAGCACAGCAGCTTCTGAGGGCGGGGCTTTTGAGTGAGGATGCTAGCAGGAGAGTTTCAGGTTTGACTGATAGTAGACCTCCTAGCGTGATCTCCCCTTCCTCCCTCCCTCCGCCTCCTGGCCTCACTGCACCAGGTACTGGTGTTGAAGCCATCCCGACTTCCTCCCCCGCTCCCGTCTACTTTCCCACAGCCCCAGAGGTAGGGCCAGCAATCCAGCTCCCTCCCCGATCTCGAAATCGTCGGGGCAGAGGTTCAGGTTCAGAGCGAGGCGCAACTTCAGGCAGAGGTGCCCGAGGTTAGCGCCTATGATGGCAGCCGCAGGCTGCGTGCCGTCGGGTCCGCCATCGGGCCAGTCTCCACTCCTTAAGTGGTCGTGGGGCAGCGCGGTGGCTACAGTTCCAGTCCGCCAACTTGGCGAACCCAGGCGCCTCTTTATCTTTGCAGCATGCGAGGTTGTGAGCGAGGGCTTGCATTGCAGTGCAGGGAGGGATCGGCGCCCCAGGGTCTTATCTTATCTTATCCTCGTTCTCCTCTTCCTCCTCCTACTACTCCTCATCGCCATCCACATTCCTCCTCCTCCTCGCTCCACACTCCCTCCTCCCTCCTCCCTCCTCCTTCTCCTCCTCCTCCTCCTTCTCCTCCCTCCCTCCCTCCCTCCCTCCGTCCCTCCCTGCCTCCCTCCCTCCCTCCCTCCCTCCCTCCCTGCCTCCCTGCCTCCCTGCCTCCCTGCCTCCCTGCCTCCCTCCATCCCTCCATCCCTCCATCCCTTCCTCCTCCTCGTCCTCCTCCACCTCCTCCTCCTCCTTCTCCTCGCTTTTCGCTGCTCGCTCATCGCTCCTCCTCCTCCTCGTTCGTTCGTTCGTTTGTTCGTCTGTGGGGGCGCGGAGCCCCCGCGCGCCTCCCATGCGCGCGAGCCGCAGCCGGGAACCAGCGGCGCACGCGTTCTATAGGCCCCGGCTCACGGCTCCTGCAGCGACGCTCCCGGGCACCGGCCTTGCCTCCCGAGTCCCGCGGAGCAACGCCAGGGTTTGCTGCCACTGCTCGCCCGTCTCGCACGCGCTGAGTCCAGCACTGTAGCTTATGACGTCGGGTTCCAGCTTCGCCTCCCGCATCTTGCTGATCAACGCCCGTTCCTGCTGCCACTGCTTTCCATGTTCGCACGCGCTGAGCCCCACTCTGTAGCTGGTGACGTTGGGTCACAGGCTCGCCTCCTGCACATTGCTGAGCAGCGGCACATCCGGCTGCCACTGCGCGCCTGCTGCCACTGCACGCCCTTCTTGCACGCGCTGACCCAAGCACTGCAGCTGACAACGTTGCCCGTGCCTGCTGCCACTGCTTGCCCTTCTCGCACGCACTGAGCCCCACTCTGTAGCTAACACTATCGGGTTCTAGCCTCACCTTCCCCCTGGCACTGAGCAGCGCAAGAGCTCGCTAACCACTAATCGCACTTCTCGCACGCGCTGGTCCGAGCTCTGTAACTGATGACGCTCGGTCCCAGCCTCACCTTCCTCCTCCTCCTCCTCCTCCTCCTCCTCCTCCTCCTCCTCCTCCGCATCCTCCTCCTCCTCCTCCTCCTCCTCCTCCTCCTCCTCCTCCTCCCTCATACCGTCCTCCCTCCTCCTCCTCCTCCCTCCTCCTCCCTCCTCCTCCTCCTTCCTCCTCTCTCCTCCTCCTCACCTCCTCCTCCTCCTCCTACTCCTCCTCCCTCCTCCTCCTCCTCCTCCTCCTCCTCCTCCTCCTCCTCCTCCTCCTCCTCCTCCTCCTCCTCCTCCTCCTAATCCTCCTCCTCCTCCTCCTCCTCTTATTTCTCTCGTAGGGCACAAACCTAGAGCCATCCTGGCGGGGTCTTCGAGGTCCTGGAGCGAGACTCTGGAGTTCGAGGAAGGGGTAGAGACCCCACGCGCTAGCTCCTACAGAGGTGGGCCCCTAGTAATCGGCGCGCGCCTCAAGCTGCCGCCCGGTGTGGGAGTCCTCTTCCCACCGGGCATGCTTCGGGCGCTTCCCTCAACCTGCTCGCCACACCCTGAAGCGAGAGAGGTGGGTGCCAGCGCAGCTGCACCAATTGGGGTTGCCTTGGCCTGAACATTTCTATCGGTGGAATTCGCCCACATGTTCCCGAGGGCGTCTGACTCAGCCTTCTCTCTCTTGCAGGAGATGAGCCGATATTTTAATTCAGCTCGACAGACGATGGCGGCACACTTTTTTCACCCGTCCGTCGCGAGGAACGCGGAACAGTTCCGCCCCAAAAGGCTGGTGGTTGGGTGGCAGACTGGGCCCTGCTGGCCCAGTGCAAGCTGCTCGTCATTAGCTTGAAGTCGGGCCTGTCCGTCTACAGGAGGAATATTCAAAAACAGTCCAAAAATAGTCAGGGGACGATTTTTCGATTATGTTTGGACTATCTGGGGGTATTGTTGTTTCTGCGTTTTTTGGTAAACAACTGTTTCCTCCAAAATCCACCTGTATAGGGGACACGCCCGACTTAACATTAGCTGCTGCTTCCCCTGTCTCATTGCGCTCGAGCTGATTCGCTCCAGCAGTGCGTGAGCCATGGGATCCAAGAAGCGAGCTGGCACCAGACGAGGCCTTGGGTGAAGTGCCCCCCAAGGCCTGGCAACACAGATTGTCGCGCGCTGGCACGACCAGTGATTTGCCAAGAGCCTTGCGCCCTGCAGGGTCGAGAATGTTTGCAGGAACAGAAGCATCTGAAGTTGAGCGGACTGCGGAGGTGTCCTCCCCCCTTGGAGGCTCTAAAAGTGTGCCCTGCTTTGAGTATGGATGCGACCGCTCCTGTTCTCACTTGTGCTGGCCATGGTGGCTCATCACTCACGAAAAAAACTCCCGAATCGAGACATATCCAAGTCTCAGTGTCGTGCCGCTGTGTTCGGAGGCGATCGGGCACTGGGATTCGGCTGCGATGGGCTCGCAAGCTGGGTGGGAGCTTCCGCAGTCGCCTCTGAGCTGCCATGCGCTCTCTCGATCTCGCGGACCTGCCTGTCGATCTCCTCCTGCGAGTCTTCCACGTCGATCGTACCCGTTGCGCTGACGTGAGGCCCGCGGATGCTCTTTTCCTGCGACTGCCACGGCTGTGTCGGGGAGACGGGCTCTACTGGTAGCAGGCCTGGAACCTCCTCCATTGCGTCCTTGATGTCGGGCTCCTCTTTGAGGTCGTCCTTGGCGTAGGCATCCTGCTTCACTGGCGCCCGTGGCGACCACCTCGGCGTGGAGGCATTGGGCGCTGTCGGCACCGGAGTCTCCGTGCCGCCGCTCTCCGTTTTGGGGCCGCACTGGCCCGAGCGGGGGGCGCCACCGCCACGAGGAAGAGATGGTCCTCCTCCTGGGCCGCCCGCTGGCGGTCCTGCTTGGACCGGCTGCGCCGGCTGAGCCTTGGCTTCTTGCGCTTGCCGCGGAGGAGGTGGGTGCAGCAGGTTGGGTGCAGGCGGCAAAATCACCGGTGTGGGATACCTCAAAAGAGGAGTGCATCAGCAAGGGGTACATCAACAAGTGAGTGGGCTTATGCCCCCCCTTGGCAGCTCCCTCGCGGAGCCACTAGCCGGCTTCCGTTCCGTTCCGTCTTGCCGCAGAGAAAACAATGGTTGCGCTGGTTATCCGCATGCCTGGCAACGGCGGCACCTGCTGGACCTGCTGCGCGGGGTCCGCGTTCTGCTGCTGCTGCAGCTGCATCTGTGCTGCCGCTGCCACTTGGAGCTGGAAGGCCTGCATCATTTGGCCCATGATCCGCTCCTGCTCGTTCTGTCTGTTGGCCATGCCGACTAAGAGCCCCCTCAGCTCCATCATGTCGTTGGCCGCGCGCTCGGGTGGCTGATCTGGCTGTGGTGGTGGGCGAAACGGTGCCTGCACTGGCGGCTGATGCAACTGCCCAGCACCCTAGCCACTAGGCGCCACCCCTGCCCCTCCAGGAGCTCCTCCTGGTTGCGCTCCTTGTTGCATGTCCGCCATCTCTTCGTCCACCATCTCCTGGATTCTCCTGGCACGCGCGGTGCTGGGCAATCTCGCTGTTGATGGCATCTTCCTCGATCTGCAAGACTCTGATGCGCGACTGGACCTTCATCAGCCTCTCGTCGGCTCCCCCTAGCTTGGCCTGAGACTCTGCCCGCTGCTGTCGGAGATGTCTCGTCGAGTGTACCATGCACTTGTACGTCGCGATCTGCTTGTCGTGCGAGTCCGCCAGTGCAAACTCTTTGGCCCTTCTCGCCGTCTGCCGTCTCGCGGCCCGGCGGAACTGATGCTGCTCCGCGCTGGCCTCTGGTGGCGCCCGATGGCACTGGTTCTGCAGCGGCATCCTCCTTGGTCATGGGAGGCACTCTCTGGATGTGCTGTCGCGCATCCCTGTCCGAGAAGCGCGCGCGGCTGGGCGGGCGAGCGTCCCTCCCTGCCCCCCTTGCGGGAGTGGCTGCCGCAGCCTCTGCCGAATCCCCTCTCCTGTGCAGACGGGGCCACGCCGGGACGATGCCGCTGACCACGGAAACGCTGCGCATGATGCATTACACATCTCGACCACAAGCTCGTGCAATCCCATGCTGGAGTCCATTCTTCTTCTTGGCCAGATCGCCCACAGGCCGACTGTTCGCACCTGCCTGCTGTGCTGAACGAGGCGAGGCGAGCTCCAGATGTGCCCTGCGGAGCCCCACGAGGCTCCTCGCCTGGGAGCGCTGCCCCCGCGCCAGCCTTCTCCTCAGAGCGCGCCGGGATCAGGCGCAAGGCAGCAGCTGTTGCGGAAGAGAGACGCGGCACGTCTTGGTGTGCACGACGGGGCTCGGCCGATCAAACTCCTTGTGCTCAGGCCAAACCCTCTCCTCCTCCTCCTCCTCCTCCTCCTCCTCCTCCTCCTCCTCCTCCTCCTCCTCCTCCTCCTCCTCCTCCTCCTCCTCCCCGCGCTTGCCCCTGATACCGCGATCTACTGACCCAGGCCCCCTCGAGTAGTGAACAAAAGACATGACGGGAGGTCTTTCGCCATTTTCGGCATCCGGGGGCCCTCACCGGGCCTCGGGGCCGTCAAGAGACGACTCAGGATGAGAAGCTGGCCCCTGGGAAGGGGTCGAGACCTCTGCGGGTCGACGTTCTGAAGAAATCATGACGTCGGGGGCCTGGGGTACCACTTCCCCCCGAGCTCGCCGCCGAGTCACGCCGTTTTTTGGTCCGCTGACCCTCGACCCTCGAGTCTCGACCCTCGACCCTCGAGCCTTCGCCGCCGATTCGCGCCGCTTTTTGTGCCGCGGGGGCGCCCGCCGCCCTTCCTCTTCCCTCCTCCCGCATGCCGGCCACTTCGCTCCGTAGTGCCCCTGCATCGCTGCCGCGCTGGAGCGGGTTGCCCCGCCTCGCCGCCGACGGAAAAATTGTGCCGCGGAGGCGCCCCGGCCCGGCGGGCCGCTGCCGCAGCTCGGCGCGCCGAGCGCGCCGCCGGCGGACCCACCGCAGGGCGCGCTCGGCCGGGGCGGCGCGCGGCAGCCGGCGGCCGGAGGCCCGCCGCCGCTGGAGGCCGCCGCGGGGGGCACGCCGTGGGGCGGCGAGGCTCGCAGGGGAGGAGGATAAGAGAGATGGTACGTACATGTGCATATACAGATACATGTACATTTACTTATACCTGTAGATGTACAGATACATACACACATACACATACATATACGCACATCATGTACATACGCATATACAGACACACGCATGTGAACATATATGCGTATCACGGTGTGCCTAGAGTTCTGTATGTATATATATATACACATATGTATATATATATACATATACATATATGAATTTTGTATATACATATACGTGTATGGCATACGTATACGTGCATACGCATGTATGTACACCGTTGTAGCTATATGTATATATATATGAGAGCGCAACTATGTGTACGCATGGCTGTATACACATTCGTATGCTGGTATACACGTAGATGTGCAGATAACATGTATAGAACTAGGTGAGTATACACAATTTTTGCTTGACCACACATATAGGTGTGTGTATGTATATATATATAGTATACAAGTATATACAATTGGCATCTGCATGTGCCGACTAACACACACACATGATACGTACTCATATGTAAGCCGTATGTTTGTGTATATAGATGTGCAAACATACATACATATATACATACATACATGCATGCATACATACAGACATACAGACACACACATACATATATATATATATATATATATAAAGAGAGACAACAATGTGTGCACATGTGTGTGTGTGTGTCGCCGTGCCGATTGTTCCGACGCGCGGCCTTGAGTCTTGGGAAGGGCGCCGCGGGCACCAGGGCAAACGCCTCCTCGGGTGCGGTGGGCGTGCCGTGGGTTTGCCGCGGTGGCGGCTTCGCCTACCTGGGCGCGGGGCGCAGGGCTTACCGTGGTTTTGCCGTGGTGTCGGCGTCGTCCACTCGGGCACGTCGAGACAAAACGGCGCGGCGACATGTACACACATATGCACATACATACACATTTGTGTGCATAAATGATATATGAGACGTTCCAGACATGGTTTGGCCTTCGAAGATCGGGCGAGTTGCCATCTCTTGCTTGGCGGAAGACGGGCGGAAAGCTGGCGAAAGCCCGCAGAGTTGAAACGAGGCCGCCTCCGTCGGCGGAAGCTTGCGGAAGATTGGCGGAAGCTGGCGGACGTAAAAAATGCGCCCCCAAGAGATGTCAATATTTTTGGGTTCAGGGTTTCCGGGACCGGCCATACATACATACATATGTATGTTTGCATACATACATACATATTCACGCATACATATTTATAAAATGTGACATGACTGCGCAGCATGGCCCTCGCAAGTGGTGGAGAGGAGTGCCACCCCGATTCTTGTTTTCTATCGAACGTGCCAGGGACACTCCATTCTCGTTGCTTCAATTGAGAGAATGTATGTGCCTTATGACCCTGGCCTAGCCAGGAGTCATGGGCCCCTCCTCCATATCACCGACATGCAGACACTACTGGAATCCACGGTCGGAGACATTCAGTTCCCGAAAAGAGATTCGGGACTTTGCCTCGAGGCAGACTATGAATTGTTGAGGCTTCTCCCGACCAAGAAGGACCCAAACATGCGAGAAAAAGATCATCTCGCTTCGTGGCTAAGCCAGCGGAGGTATGGCGACCCTGTCCCTGCGAGACAGTTCGTGGCCATGGGCAATACCGCGCGGCAAGGAGAGCCGCCATCAGTCGGAGCATGGCCCGCAGAGGACACAGTCCGTCTGTGGGACCAGCTTCCGACTCACAGAGACTCCTGGCCGTTAATTATTGTTTTCAACGGCCGGGTGCTCACCCGTTTTTCGTACAGGATTTGCCAGGATGGGACCCTTGTGTCCCGTGATGTGCCGAAGTTCACCGATATTGGCAAGGCCGTCACCCTTGTCAAAGTCAGTGTCTTGCAGGATCCTAGAGAGAAGCAGATGTCTTGGTCCATTGTTTTCAACCATGAATGGGCATCATACGAAGTAGATTTTGGCAACAACTCAATGCTCGGTAGGATTCATACTGATGAGACTTTGTCTTCGATCCAAGGCCACATGCCTCCGTTGCCTCCCGCAGCACAAGAAGTCGTTCAGTCTGTCCCATGGAAGGACAACGGTCGGCTCCTGTGCGCTAGTTTGCACTGGGTGAGAACTGGCTTTGGACATTGCCCTCCTGTAGCAATCCGATCAGGTACAAATACAAGGTCACTCACGACTACTTGCTTCAGACATACCAGCATAGCGTCATTCCAGATTCGCTTGAGGGAAAGGGCATTTCGTTGCATGTTGTCAACCCCGATGAACTCCCTCGCGCACATGACGCTTGGGTTGGCGCGCGAGTAGCAAGACAACGGGGAGCTTCGGCTGATGTAATATACAACATCAACAACATTCTGCAGCAGGAGCGCAGGTGGGCAACCCGTACTAACTATATACGCTTGGCTGCTTCGGGTCAAACCTTTGGAAACAGCCGTACAGGTAGTGTTCCTGCCTGGATTCCTGACTACGCCGCGGCCCAGCCGCCGGCGCGTCACGGCCCCTTCTTTCAGTACCTCGAGCCTCTGAAGAGGCGATTCATCAAATGGCTCGCATACTTGCCTCAGAGAGAAGAGACCAAAGTTCCAGCGATCGCAGACTGGTGGCCCTTGCTTTGGGCAACGGACATTGACCAGCACGCGCGCCCAATGTCTTGTCCTGCTCTGGCTGCCTTTGAGTGGCCAGAGGAACCTGACACACTTTTATGAACCAATGGAAGGTTGGGCCAGATGGGAACGCAAAATGAATAATAACAACATATTTGTGCCAACGCTTCAGACATTGCTCAACGCACAAGCGGGGGCAGCACCTCGGCTGCCCGCCGAACAAGACAACGCCGTGGACGCCGCAGGGCCCAGCCCTCGTGGTCGTCCACCGGTTGCTTGGGCAAATAGTTTGGTGGCACGACCTCGTCGTGCTTCCCAGTCCGTTACCAGGCGTATCAACTCATGTTCCGACCACCGTCTCATTTCAATGTGTAAGCACACCGAACCTGCCGCCGGTCCAACCGCGACGGCAGGTGAGGAACATTTACGCGCGACACTTGATTTCACAGCAATCTGCGGGTCCAAGACCGATCAGATAATTGATAGAAGGATCGACCTCGATGAACCCGGCGGGTATACGTATTCACACTGCGACGACAAATCGTTGAACATCACATTGACCCAGGACGGAGCCAAAGCAGTGGCCGCCCAATATGTCATGGAATACAACAGCTTCCGCCCGGAGAGAAGCGATCCCGATAGGTTACGGCTGTCGGGTGAAGTAACACATGAAGTCCCGGATGGTGTGCGGGACATCATTAAGTGGAACTGGATGGTTCCTGTACCAGAAATGCAATTGGGTCTTCGCATTATGCGCGTGGCTGTGATTATTCGCGAGATCATTAGTTGTTTCACCACCGAGGGGCATTACATTGCATACCCTGGGGAGAATTTTATTGCCCAAGGCGCCGGCGTAGATTGCGATCATGATAAGCGGCAAAAAGATGCATCTGCCCTTGACTGTCGCATTCGTGCTGCAATTGAGACGGGTGACCTCATCGAGGAATGGGCCCGTAACTTGGGTAAACAGGTCCGCGCAGACATTCGCCGTCAGGGCGCAAAGTTGCAAGGGGCTCTTTACTGGCTTTAAGATAAGCATGGAGATGATGGCACGGAGCTTCAAGATAAATATGATGGCCCATTCCGTACTGCCTGTGGCAAATTTGGCATTCCTATTGCTACTGCTGCAAGAGACATTATTAGATTTACCAGAGATCGGGTAAAGAGTGTTAGCGAGACTGGAGGCGCTGCGGGGCTCCCCGACGGCCAAGCCGATGCGGGGGGGCCCACGCGGTCAGAAGACTTGGCGAAAGCGAGACCCACACTGCCACCTCCACCACGCAGATCCGACGTCCAAGACGATCGGGCTCATGACGAAGTCACGGAATCCCCGTACTCTGCCAGCGGTCAAACCGCTATGGCAGGTGATGAGCACTCATGGTATTCGTCAGCACACGCACGGGATTGGTCGAGGGCCGCGCGCGCGGCGGAGCCATGGATGTCGGCCGCGGCGCTGCCGGCTACGACCCCTCGACTCACTACCCGCACTTCGCAGATGAAGTACAGGATGGATACTACGTTCACCGGGATCAGATATTCTGGATGACCAATAATGACAAGTGGTCACGAACGTGGCATGTGGTGTACATGAGGGACTACAACTGGTACTTTCCGAGGAAAGGATAGGATTCCAAGAACAAGGACAAGGCTGGCCGTGGCCGCGGCAAGGGATGCAGATCCCGCTCGCCCTATGGGGCCGGGGGCCAGCAGGGAGGCTCGTCATCTTCAAATCCGAGACCTCCGACTCCGCCATCGCGGGAGAGCCCCGGGGGCAGAAACCCCGGGCAAGAACTGAGTTAGGCAGAGCCCGCGCGACTCAGTCGCCGCGGACGCGTCCGATCGACAAAGTCGAATCGGCAGAGAGAATGTATTTATCTATTGGTGGGAATCGTCGGGTTTCTTCGGCCCTCAGCTCCCTGGCAGCCACCGTTGAGCAGTAACAAATTTTGCGGTTCGCTCCGGTGGTTGTATAATATGTACAGGCCAGGGAGGCTGTGGCTGGATGGGCCCTACGAACCCCGCCGCGGGGGGAGTAAATATGCTCCTCTCCGCCTCTTCTTAAGCTTGCTCTTCTCACCGCCTACCTTGCCACTCCTTGACTTTGCGGCTTTGTACCGCGGCTGTTGGCTACTCAAGGAGAAAAAGGAGCGTGCTTGCCTTCGGCCGCCGCGCGTCGTCGGTCGTCGGCCGGCCGGCCTCCTCCCTTACTACTCCTGAGTACGATTGCTTAACGGTTACTTGCTGTTTCATTGATGTATCTTCCCGAATCCTCTACTACTGAGCAGAGTAAACACGAGACCTTGATTCCTTTGTCATCTTACCCCGATTCTCAGAGGAAAGATTGGGCGGGGGCGTCGGCACCTCCGGTCACGGCGCCGCCGCCGCCGCCGCCGACGACGACGTTGACGATCACGACGACGATGACGACGACGACGACGATGATCACGACCACGACATCGACCACGACCACCACCACCACGATCACGACCACGACGGCGGCGGCCACGGCGGCCACGACCACGGCGACGACCACGACGACCACGACCACGGCCATGGCCACGACGACGACAACGACCACGACGACGACGACGGCGGCGGCACCGACGGCCGCCACGACGACGACGACGAGCATCACGACCACCACCACGACCACGACCACGACCACGACCACGACCGCGACGGCGGCGGCGGCGATGACGACGACGACGCGGACGACAACAGTGGTCTTTTGCCAGTGGTCTGCCCTGCAAGGAGCTCTCGTGGTTAAATTCCTCACGCCCCTCAGCCCGGTGGGCGGGCGGACTTAGTCGCTCCGCGCACTCCGCCGGCCCATATTGCAGCACCGCCGCCTGGTTTCCAGGGACTTGGCAGAACTTGCACCGGGTATTTTTGCTCCTAGGACCTTCAGGGTTTCGCCGCGTGCGCGCGCGCGGAGTACAGCCTGGGATTTTATTCGTCTGGGGACCCCCCAGGAGCCGCCACGCTAGCACGGAGTGCAGAATATCTTGCCGGAGATTCTAGCGCGCCTCTGGCCCGCTGGGCGGGCGATCTTTTGCATTTGGGAGGCGCTCATGGCTCAAGCCATCTCGGCTCAGATATTTCAGGGTTTGGCCGCTAAATTTCTCGCCGCGAAGCTTCTTGAATGGGCAGCTCCCAAAGCATCGCACCAGAGTTCAGGGATGATACAGACACCGTCCGCGCCGCTTGCAAAAAAAACGGTACGTCTCTTGAACACGCTTCTGCGAGGCTGAAGGATGATACAGGGACGGTTCGCATTGCTTGCGAAGAACGTGGAGTATCTCTTAAATACGCTTCTGAAAGGCTGAAGGATGATGCAGAGGTGGTTCGCGTTGCTTGCAAGAATGGCGGATTGTCAATTGAATACGCGTCTGATAGGTTGAGAGATGATAAAGATACAGTTCTCTTTGCTTTCAAGAACTCCTCATCCCCAAAACTTCTCAGTTATGTTTCTGAGAGGCTGAAAGATGATGCAGAGGTTGTTCGCATTGCTTGCAAGAGTGACGGATTGTCAATTGAATACGCGTCTGATAGGTTGAGAGATGATAAATGTATTGTTCTCTTTGCTTTCAAGAACTCCTCATCCCCAAAACTTCTCAGTTATGTTTCTGAGAGGCTGAAGGATGATGCAGAGGTGGTTCGCATTGCTTGCAAGAATGACGGATTGTCAATTGAATACGCGTCTGATAGGTTGAGAGATGATAAATGTACAGTTCTCTTTGCTTTCAAGAACTCGTCATCTCCAACCCTTCTCAGTTATGTTTCTGAGAGGTTGAAAGATGATGCAGAGGTGGTTCGCAAGGCTTGCCAACGAAACCCGATGTCCCTAGAACATGCCTCTGAGAAGTTGAAGAGTGACAGCGAAGCCGTGCGCTTCGCATGCCAGCAGACAAACGATATACGTAAAAAGAGGAATATACTAAAGAACATCGCGACTGGAGCGGCGAAGCAAGATCCAGAGTCGTTGGTTGCCGCTGGCTTGCTGAAGCTATGGACAGGGGGGCAGCCTAAACATGGTCATGACGTTGTGTTTTCTGTCAGGTTCTCCTTGTCGGAGGGTTCGTCCGATGCGGCGAACGAGTTCTATTGCCAGATGACAACGCTGCCATTCTTTAGAGATTATCGCTTCTATTGTGGCGGCCTCCAGCCTGTGCCGCCGATCTGGAGCGCTCTTATAATAGAACGGGCATCCGGGTCCCCGGGCCCAGGGGCAGCGCACGTTTCCCAAACTCCTCCCCTCCGCAACCCAGTGTAGCCCGGGGCTCCGGTGCCCATTTGGGGATGCATGAGGGGTTGTTTCGACCGCAAGAGGGGGTCAAATTTTCCACGAGGACGCCCATAGGCTGCCAAGAAGCTTTCGACACGGCCCAAGAGCCTTCCAAGACGCCCGTGCGGTGGACTGGAAGAGTGGGAGGGTAGTGGAGATTGTGGAAGGCATGCGGAGGTCGTGGGAGGAATGGGAGGGTCCCAGATGGTCTCTGAAGGAGTGCGGAGGGGTGAGGAGGAAAAGGAGGGTTGCGGATGCTCGTGCACGAGTGCGGAGGTGTGTGGAAGACCTCTTTGGGCTGTCTTGGGGGCTTCTTGGGGTTGTCCTGGGGGCTTCCTGGGCCATCTTGGAGCCCTGGGGCACTCTTGGTGGCACCTTGGACTGTCTTGGGGCGGTCTTGGGGGCCTCGTGGACCGCCTTGGCGCTCTCAAGACCGAATGGGCAATAATGTTAATCAATGCGGAATTTGACGCGTTTGGCCTCTTGGGGCTGTCTTGGGGGTTTTCTCGGGGCCGCGTTGAGGCGTCGTGGAGGCTTTTCGGGCCGTTTCGAGACCATTTTTGGGCGTCCTGGAGCGCTCTTGGGCCGTCTCGGACGGTCTTGGTTACCGTCTGAGCTCCTTTCGGCCCGTCTTGGAGCGGCGTGGAGTTCCGTGGGAGGGGGGAAAAGGAAGCGTGTACCCCATGAGCCCCCCGGCAGAGCCTCCCCGGCCCCCCGCAGCAAAGCTGAAGCCTGAGCTGAGACTCTTTTAAACTCACACGCCGGATAGGCGGATTTTCCGAACGCGTTCAGTAAGAAGTATTGTGGCCAGAATGGCAGCGACAGCTGGACCAAAATGGATGGCCACTGTTTCGGAAAATGTGGCATGCTCTGCAGCGAGATGCATAGAGGAAGGTGCTGCGACCCAAGCACGAACGGAACGACGCCGCAAATGACGTGCCTCAAAGTCTTGGCAGAGGAAGATGAGGATGCGGCAACCCTCCATACCTGCTGGGCGCACTCTTTCCGCAAGAAGCAGCAGCGAGCCAAGAAGAACGGCGGCCTCATGGTCCAAATTGTGGAGGAAGACCGAGGCGGCCCATACAAGCTCGGTCCTGGACAGGAGATTGAGTCGGTAATGGCTTCAGAGATAGGGCTCAAAGTCTTTAGAATCCAGGTCGCAGAGGTGAGCTCATTTCTCGGCATGACGTTTCTAGCAGAAACCCAGGAATCAAAGGCGCATCGTCAGCTGGAATTCTAGACGCTTCGCGTATCCCCACCAGCCCGTCCAGAAATGAGTCCCAGGGGAGTGGAGGTTATGAGGGAAGCGGGGGAGCATGCAGAAGAACAGAGGGCGGGGTGAGCCGCCATATACCCCAAGAGGGGGAGGATGTAGGAGGAGCCGTCGTCGTCGGAGTAGGAGGAGGAAGAGGAGGAGCAGGAGGAGGAGCAGGAGGAGGAGGAGGAGGAGGAGATAAGGAGGAGGAGATGGAGGACTGCGAGGACGAGGAGGACGAGAAGGAGGAAAAGGAAAAGGAGGAGGAGGAGGAGGAGGAGGAGGAGGGAGGGGGAGGAGGGAGGAGGAAGAAAAAGAGGAGGAGGAGGAGGACAATGGCGAGCTTGGGGGCCTCTTGGGCCGTCTTTGGAGCCTCTTGGCGGTCCCGGGGGCCTCTTGCGTATCTCGGGGAGCCTCTTGTGGCCTCTTGGGGGTCTCTTGGGGGCCTCTTGGAGGCCTCTTGGGGGCCTCTTGGGGCCTCTTGGGGCTCTCTTGGGGCGCTCTTGGGGCGCTCTTGGGAGCTTTCGAGGCGCTCTTGGGGCCATCTTGGAGGAGATCTATCAAAGAAGGGGGGGTCCTCAATTAGCGCTGCCCCTCTAGAGTGCCTCGAATCGCTTCTTGGGCCCTTCTTGAGGCCAAAATCTTTCCAAAACCTAGGTAAAATCAATGTTTTGTGTTTTCTCGCCTTTTCGCTCTTGGAGCCGTCTTGGGCCGTCTTGGGAGCCTCTTGGGCCTCTTGGAGGTCTCTTGGGAGCCTTTTGGAGGCCTCTTGGGCGCCTCTTGGGGCCTCTTGGGGCGCTCTTGGGGCGCTCTTGGGGCGCTCTTGGGAGCCTTCGGGGCGCTCTTGGGGCCATCTTGGAGGAGATCGATCAAAGAAGAGGGGGTCCCCAATTAGCGTTGCCCCTCTAGAGTGCCTCGAGTCGCCTCTTGGGCCCCCCAAGAGGCCAAAATCCTTCCAAAACCTAAGGAAAATCAATGTTTTTTGCTTTCTCGCCTTTTCGCTCTTGGAGCCGTCTTGGGCCATCTTGAACTCTCTTGGGGCCTCTTGGGGGTCTCTTGGCAGCCTCTTAGAGGCTTCTTGGGGGCCTCTTGGGGTCTCTCGGGGCCCTCTTGGGGCGCTCTTGGGGCGCTCTTGGGAGCCTTCGGGGCGCTCTTGGGGCCATCTTGGAGGAGATCTATCAAAGAAGGGGGGAGCTCCAATTAGGGTTGCCCCTCTAGAGTGCCTCGAAGCGCCTCTTGGGCCCCCCCAAGAGGCCAAAATCCTTCCAAAACCTAAGGAAAATCAATGTTTTGTGCTTTCTCGCTTTTTCGCTCTTGGAGCCGTCTTGAGCCATCTTGGGCGTCCCTGACACCTCGCGGGACGCCTCGTCCAGGTCAGTGGGGAGGGGTAAGGGGAGGGGTAAACCCCTCCCCGAAGGGAAAGAAGGGGGGTTGGCAGAGGAAACGCTCTAGACCACCTACGCCCTAAAGGGCTGGTGGGATTACTTCAAGAGGCAGTTCAAAAGTGGCGCCATGATGGTGGAGCAGACTTGAGCACAATCGACATTACGATGGACCGTTCGTCCAGACATTTATTTTTTTGACATGCGCTCCGGACCATGATCGTCTGGCAATCCTAAGGCCCAAAGAAAAACAGATAGACAATTATTCACTGCGTGGAGCTCCCCATATGTGCATCTACTCGCATGGACCTGTCCGCCGTGAATGTCTAGGCGCAAGAGCTTTCGAATATTAACGGGCTTCAGTTGTGACGGTCTGGACATCAATCTAACTGCGAATGAATTGGAGTGTGAATGAGCCTCAGTAGTACGAGCGCGTCTCTGTGCATGAGCCTGGGGCCTCCTGGGGCCTCCTGAAACCTACTGGGGCTTCCTGGGGTCTCCAGGAGCCTCTTGGGACCTCCTGGGACCTCCTAGGAAGGTTTCGTGCCCCAGGAGAGGCGCAATCTATAGCAACAGACGTACATAAAACATTGCGGATTAGAGCCACAGGAGAAGGGCAATCTATAGGAACACGCGTAAAACACCAAGGACTCGTGCCCCAGGAGAGGCCCAATACATAGGAACATGAGTAAAACATTTAGGATTGTGTACACAGGAGAAGGACCATCTATAGAAACATACGTAGAACATCAAAGAATCGTGCTCCAGGTGAGGCCCAATCGATAGGAGCATACGTAAAACACATGGGATTGGAGCCACTCCTGTTGCCTTCTGAGGCCTCCTGCTCCTGGGGCCTCTCGGGGCCTCCTGTTGCCTTCCGAGGCCTCCTGGCGCTTCCTGTTGCCTCCTGGGGCCTCCTGTGGTTTCCTGAAGCCTTCTGGAGCTTCCTGGGGCCTCCTGGAGCCTCTTGGGACATCCTGTAGCCTCTTGAGTCTTTCTGTGGCCTCCTGATGCCTCCTGGGACCTCATGTGGTCTCCTGGAGCCTCCTGGAGCCTGTTGGAGCCTCCTGTGGCATCCTGGGAAGAATCTGCGCCCACGAGCCTGGCCACCAAAACTAGCAAACCGATCGAGACATCCTCAAAATCTGGCCCACCTGGGGGGTGAAAATGAGCGCCTCGCTCGAGACATCCTCCAAATCTGCTCCGAAAGCGAAGGATGTTGGGCACAGAAACAGGCAAACCGCCTGAGACATCCCCACAAAATGGCCGCGAACGAGCCCGTGCAACCACCCCTGGCGGCTCCCCTTAGGGGTGCTGAAATGAGCGCCTCGCTCGAGACATCCTCCAAATCTGCTCCGAAAGCGAAGGATGTTGGGCACAGAAACAGGCAAACCGCCTGAGACATCCCCACAAAATGGCCGCGAACGAGCCCGTGCAACCACCCCTGGCGGCTCCCCTTAGGGGTGCTGAGTATGAGTAAGTCTGTGTATGAGTAAGTCTGTGTATGAGTAAGTCTGGGTATGAGTAGGTCTGTGTATGAGAAAGTCTGTGTATGTGTACGTCTGGGTATGAGTAAGTCTGAGTATGACTAATACTGTGTATGAGTAAGTCGGAGTATGAGTGAGTCTGTGTATGAGTACGGCTGGGTGTGAGTAAGTTTGTGTATGAGTAAGTCTGTGTATGAGTATGTCTGACTGTGAGTAAGTCTGAGTATGAGTAGGTCTGAGTATGAGTAAGTCTGAGTATGAGTAAGTCTGTGTATCAGCAAGTCTGAGTATGAGTAAGCCCGACAGGAGGGGAGGAGAAAAGAGGAGGAGGAAGGAGGAGGAGTAGGAGGCGTCCAAGTAATAACAAGAACCCCATCTTAGGATATGGGGAACAATCATCTGCAACGTATCTTAACAATCAAAAAGCGTTTCAAGAAAATGTATGAATACAATCAAAACCAATATCACATTCAGAACGCGACTTCGCACAATCAAAACAACCCACGACCGAAAACAAACCAAAACAAAAACAAACTTCGCGCAGCTATCGCCACTTCAAAACACGGCTTGCGAAGAGGATGGGACTGTTATTGCACAGAGGGAGGGGGCACAGAGAGAGACGCACATAAGGTTTCGAGCCAGAGAAGTATGCGATTTACGCAACCGCCGATTATACATATAACGGCGCACCGGGTCCGGGGGCCCAGGGCCGGCCCCCGGACTACAAATGTGTGTGGGCAGGCGCTTGGGGGCCCCTGAGGCCCATAAAACGCCACCAGAAAGCGCCAAGAGCGCCCCAAGACGCTCCAAGAGAGCCCCGAGACGCCCAAAGGCCGCTCCAAGACGCCCAAGATGGCCCCCAAAGCACCCCGAGAAGCCTCCCAGACGCCCCAAGAAGCACCCAAGAGGCCCCCCAGGGGGGCCCCAAGAGGCAAAAATCGCTTCATTTCCTTAGGAAAACGTGCATTCTTCGTATATACACTTCTTTGGCTTTCACAGCGTCCACGACGGCCCAGGAGGCCCCCAGGATTGCCCAATAGGCTCCCAAGATGGCTCCAAGACGGCCCAAGAGGGTCTGAAGACAGCCCAAGAGGCCCCCAAGACCGCCCAAGAGAGCCCCAGGACGAGACCAAGAGGGCTCCCAGAGGTGGACAACCAGATTCACATTCCGAGCCTTCGGCCCCAAGAGGCCCCCAGGAGGCCCCAAGAGGCTCCCAGGAGGCCCTAAGAGACCCCCAAGAGGCCCCAAGACGCCCCCAAGAGGCCCCCAGGATACCCCCAAGAGGCCTCCAGGAGGCCCTCGGGAGGCCCCCAAGAGGCTCCCAAATTGCCCCTCCAAGATGCCTCCAAGACGCCACCCAAGAGGCTCCAACAATTGCTTCAGATCTGATGGCCCTTACATGGCCCTACACTTACTCCTCTTTTCCCTCGTCGTCGTCGTCGTCTTCGTCGTCGTCGTCTTCTTCGTCGTCGTCATCGTCGTCGTCGTCGTCGTCGTCACCACCGAGGGAGCGCCGAACCTCGAACACATCGAGCCATCGGAGGTCGTCGCCGTCGCTGACGGTTGGTGCGCAGGACAAGGAGCAGGAGGAAGAGGAGGAGGAGGAGGAGGAGGAGGAGGAGGAGGAGGAGGAGTGAAGAGGTCGAGGAGGTGTCCGAAGAGGAGGAAGAGGAAGACGAGGAGAAGGAAGATAAAGATTCGCATTCGGAATGGAGAGGGGCACTCGCACGAGGAAGGGGGCGCCGAGATTCATCCGTCGGAGAAGGAGGGGGAGAACATATGATAGTAATGAGCGACGGGGGGAGGTGGACGAGGAAGAACATCATGAGGATGCGAGGGATGAGCAGATTGCGAGCGGGAGGGGGAGGAGGAGGAGGAGGAGGAGGAGGAGGAGGAGGAGGAGGAGGAGGAGGAGGAGGAGGAGGAGGAGGAGGAGGGAGGAGGAGGATGCGGAGGAGGAGGAGGAGGAAGAGGAGGAGGAGGAAGAGGGGGAGAAGGAGCAGGAGCAGGAGGAAGAAGAGGAGGAGGAGGAGGAAGAGTGAGGGGGGAGGCCCAGGACGACTTCACCGACAGGCACGACATCAGGACAAGCCACCGTGGTTCACAATCCTGTTGGGGTCGCGCCGCGTATTTCTTTTTCGTTTTTTAGTGGGTGTAGGACCACCCCGGGGCACCAGGAACCCACAGGGAGCGTTGCCTGGTGACCCCGGGGGGTCGTGCTTTCCCCTTAGGCAGCCCCCCCGAGCCTGGGAACCGACGCCAGATGAGGGGGGGTGCTAAGGAAGGCACGGGCGCAAAGCGCTTAGGATCACCCCCCCCGTTCCTCCCCCAAGCAGCATGCTCGACGAGAGCTTCGAAACGGCTGGCGTCAGCTCGGTGGAAGGCAGGGAGGCTACCCTGGGGGGGCGGGGAAATTCCCGAGGGGTATGGCCGCTTTAAGTGCTTTGCGTCCGGGGGGGGGGGGCGCGTTTCGGTTCTGGCCCCTCCCCGCCCACTGCTTCTTTCTTACGACCGGTCCCCGATTCGATTTTGCCGCGAAGACTCCGCAGAGGCGTCCAAGGTTGAAGCTGCGGTGTCCTCAGGCGCCCCCTTGGCCGCGAGACGCGGTCAAAGGAGGTGGGCCCAGAAGGCGCTCAAGGTTGATGCCGTGGTGTCCCGAAACGCCCCCCCCGGCTTCGAAACGCGGTCAAGGGGAGGGGCCCGGAGGGCGTTCAAGGTTGAAGCCGCGATGTCCCGAGGCGCCCCCCCCGGCCGCGAGAAGCGGTCAAGGGGGGGCCCTGGAGGTGTTCAAGAGGAAGCGAGGAGTGAGGAGGTTGGTTGGTTCTCCTGGTTTCCGCTCGATCTGTCTCTCTGTCTCCATGTCTCCATGTCTCCATGTCTCTGTCTCTGTCTCTGTCTCTCTCTCTCTCTCTCTTTTTTCTCCTCGGGTATCCCCCCGTTGTGTCTTGAGGCGCCCCCCCGGCCGCGAGAAGCGGTCAAGGGGGGGGCCCGGGGGGCGTTCAAGGTTGAAACCGCGATGTCCCGAGGCGCCCCCCCGGCCGCGAGCAGCGGTCAAGGGGGGGGGGGGCCCGGGAGGCGTTCAAGAGGAGCGAGGAACGAGGAGGTTGGTTGGTTCTCTTGGTTTCCGCTCGAGTCTCCGCTCTCTGTCTCTCTCTCTCTCTCTTTTCTCCTCGGGTATCCCCCCGTTGTGTCCTGAGGCGCCCCCCCCGGCCGCGAGGAACGGTCAAGGGGGGGGCCCAGGGGGCGTTCGAGGTTGAAGCCGCGATGTCCCGAGGCCCCCTCCCCAGCCGCGAGCATCGGTTACGGGGGGGGGCCAAGGGAGCGCTCAAGGTTGAAGCCGTGATGTGCCGAGGCGCCTTCCCGGCCGCGAGACGCGGTCAAGCGGGGGGGGGGCCCAGAGGGCGTTCAAGGTTGAAACCGTGATGTCCCGAGGCGCCCCCCCGGCCGCGGGACGCGGTCAGGGGGGGGGGGCGTCCAGGGAGTTGCGTTTTGAGGTGTCTTCTGACCGCGTGCATCATCCACTGCGTCCTTGCAGCCACATGCATGGCCCGCTCAATCAGTATCGCCTGCATCGTCGTCTCGCCAGGGTCCATGGGGGGCTCGACAAATGTCCGCGATAGCCACCACAAGCGTTCGCCGGCCGCCCATCGATCCCCTCTAGGTTTGAATAAGTGAATCACCAACAACCTACAGGAATAATTGAATCACCAACAACCTACAGTTTTTAGTCATACGCTGCCTGAGCCATCCCATCAATAACCGCGTAAGCCAGTGCAGTAATGCACTTCCGCCGTCGCCCCAACTCGCTTCAGCCGTCCAGCGCAGTCCATATACCTTGGCCCCTGATCCGACGTTCCATTAAGCCTGAACGCCCGCATCGGTACACCCGCGTTTTTGCAACCACATCCATTACACGGCCGGTTCACAAAAGCACTCCCTCCAACGCATGTTTCGCCTGGTAGGAACAATTTGCACGCGTGCGCTCTGACCTCATCACATGTCCAACCCCACAATGTCTTGCATGGCCCGTTACATCACGACGCCTGTGTTTTCTTCGAAAGTCCACCGCCGCCTGTTCCAGCCACAGTCTCGCAAGATTTCGCCCAACCTTCCATGACACCTGATCAGACTAATCCGCGCGCCTGTACGCTTGCTCCGCCCACTGCTTCGCAAAACCATACGTCCCGCACCATGACATTCGATCTGCTTGATATGCACGCCCGCGCGCCTCCATCTTCACACGCAAGTCCCCTCACCACATGCATGACTTATCCCATGACCACGGTTGCATCCGTCCGCCCGCTTCCCTGCATCGCTTCGCTTACTGAGCGTGGTATGCACTTACTCACGCTTTACGACATCTTGCCGCATTGTTTTGCTGCCCCCCTGTTGTCGTGCCTTCTGTACTGCTGTGTTTTCCTCGCCACCGCGTGCATGGCGCATCACACAGCCGTCCCCCACCGTTCCATTCCACGCGTGATGTATCCCATCGGCTCGCGCGTTTTCCATGCCGTTCCGTCTGCACCTGTTTACAATGTTATCCAGAACCCCAAATCCACTGCAACATGACGCCTGCCTCCACGAGGCCCCGCGCCTGATCCATGCAAACCGGACATGTCCGCCGATCCATGCAACGTCTTGCACCACGCCCCATGCAGCTTTGCTCGACCGGTTGCTTGGCAGCACTCCATACCAATACAACGCCAATCCATATGGTAAGCCTGCATGTCCACACGCCATCGCCACCGATCGTTCGACCACACCCCTGCTCCCACGAACTCATCCCGCCATCCTGCATGCACGCACCTGCGCGCACGCCTGAGTCGGAATAGATGTACGCATATATCAGCGCCACCACAAGTGCAACTGACCTTACCACCATGACGGCAGCCCCGCACAATCTTCCAGTTGTCATGCTTGCGCGCCAACCTCTACATCTACACGTGACATCTTTGCAACAATGCCTGCCACCAATCTCACCACCACGTCAGCAGGTTACTAGCCAACGAGTTTTTTTTGTTTTGCCATGTCTCCACGCCTGTATTGCATCATTTCTGCAAATCTGTTTCAACTGTGCATGCGGTCGATTTTTGTTTCTCCAGGGACGCTGGTTGCGCGTACCAGCGGCCTAGGCATGCTTTCGGAGTCTTCCTTAAACAGGTTTCAGGAGAGGGCCCGCCCCTGCGCTTAGAACCCCATTGTGGTCGATCTCAGCTCGGCTTGATCTCTCAGGGTTGTACAGGTTGCTCCCGCGAACCAGCGAGTTTTTTTTTTATTGGTTCAGGGATCACCTGAAAGCATGCCGGACGCTGCACATTTCGTGAGACTGAAGACAACCCCACGTGAGTTCGTAGTGGGTATGTTGTCCGAGTATAGGGTTTCCTTCGGCCCCCCCCCCCAGCGAGTATTATTGCACCTCCATTCCGCAGCCATTCGGCTCAAACGTTGGGGCCTCATCCTCGGTGGCCGTCCGCGCCTTCTGCTGTCGGGATGCCTCGAGCGGCGGCCATCTCCCCCAACCAAGCATGCAACAATTATCCAATCTGCGTTCGCGCCCAGTTCATCAAAGGATCGGGTAAAGAGCGACTGCGCCAACCATTTTGCAAACAGTGCACTGCCATGCCCACGCGGTGTCGCCATCCAGACTGCTCATTTCCTGTAGCACTCAAGTTCGGGAAATCCATTGTTCCTGTGTTCTGCGCTTTGCATTATGCGGACCCGTGCCACAATGCCGACAGAGAATGGGCCATGCGTACCAATGCCAGAATCGGATGCCGATACATCGCCATGAAACGCACTGCCGGTAAATGCTTCGCATGCGCCAACGGAAGCCTCCCTTGCAGGCACGCCATGCTAGGCTGTCCTTCCATTGTACGCGTGCCGCCTGCTGCTTGCTCAGGTGCGCACCCAGCTTGCCGCATTGATAATAATAACAACTGCCCCTACAATCCTCAGTCTCGTCTCCACTGCTCTTCCCCAGGCTGCCCTATGAAACGGGACGCACAGGTATCGCTGACCTTGTGTGCGCTGTGCGCCTCTGGGTGCCTTCCTTGTGTCGCCTGCTTCCGCCGACGGGGGTCAGCAGCCTCCCGGCAACTGTGCGAACTGTGTGCTCCGCCTGTTCCGAAATGCTGCTCCAGCATCGACCATGAGAATGAGCCTGTCCAACGCCGCGCCCAGACAGACGACGCGACGTGTTCCACCCCAGGCTGCCGACTAATTGTTGACGACGCTTCGACTGCACCTGCCCCTAACCAATGCACACCATGCCTAAAAGGCTTGTTGCCGTGCGCATCGCAAGGATGTCGGATGCGCGCACACCGCGTGCACGGGCCGTTGTGCTTCGTCTGCAATCCCCCTCAGCCGACGAACTTCTGCAATACCGCCACGTGCACGAACTTATGCCAAGATCCTGGAGATGAGAAGTGCGTCCTGTGCCTTGCTCAGAACCTGCCTTGCTCCACTCCAGGCTGCTCCGGGCGCAGTTCCTCCTCAAGCCAAGGCCTATGCACCCAGTGTTTGCGGGCGCCTGCTGTTGCCACCGCCACGCCTGTATCCGCGTACACAGTGAAGTGTCGCTATGCATCTAATGGCTGCCAGGCGACGGTTCACAAACGCACCCTCGACGACGAGGACGTTTGCAACGAGTGCCGCAAGAAGGGCCCCCTTGCACAAACAAATCCTTCGGATGCACGGGGCGCGCGGACTCCAACACAACCTCTGCTGCCTCCACATGCAGAGCCTGCCGCGCCATGGGCCCGCCCTGCGTGGGTCCCAGCGCTCAGGGATGTCGTAATCCACATGTTCCTGGATGCCGACGATCAGTCCCTGGCAACAATGGCATGTGCGAAAAATGTCAAGCGCCGAGATGCCTCGTGCCTGGATGTCGAACCAAACTCGCCAAAGTCTACCACCCATGCGGACTGTGCAAGCGCCATGCAGGCGAGGACGTTCTACCACATCTCACGCTGTCTGCGATCTCAAAGCTACACCTGTCAGCGTGGCAGTCATTGCGCACCCGGTGCGTCCGAAACGACCTCAAGCAAGAAGTGGCGCGCCTCGTCCGCAAGGATAAACTAACAGCATCTGCGAGCCGCTCTGGGCCAGCGGGAGCCGCTGGGGAGTGCGCAATTTCGTGGTGCCGACAGCCGGTCCCGCGCCCCAAGCGGTTTTCGACGGCCCGCGCTGTGTATTGCAGACACCATCGACCATGGTTTCGCCCAAAAAAGGATAACACTGACCATGGATTCCGCGTGGGATACCGCGCAGCCTGGTGCACGCTGGAGGAGTGGCAGCCAGAGAAGGTCCGCCGAATAACATTATCCAAGGACGGACGCTTCGATGCGGTTTGTGACGGTTGCGGCGCCCTGCACTTTGACATCGAACGTGTGCGCACGAAAATTGCCGCTGGCGCGACAACTGTGGCCTTCACGCGCTGTTGCCACCAGGGTCTCCTCGACGCCGTCCCGGCGTTGCCACCCGCCCCTGCGCCATTTGCCGCCCTGCTCCGTCCCGGTAGCCACCACGAAGCTTTCATGAGTCATATCCGGTCATACAACTGCGCCATGGGATTCGCATCCTTCAACGACAAGTATTCCGGATCACGCGAAGGCAAGAGACCCTCGCCACCTGGAAACAAAGGTCCACCTGTCTACATCCTCCACGGTCGGGCATACCGTGCCATCGGAACCCTGAATCCCCCATGTGGCACCACGCCGAAATATTCCCAATTGTACGTGTACGACCCAAAGCACGCCACGGAGACCCGCTCGCAATCTTTCCCGCAGCTCAACAAAGAGACGCTTGCGCAGCTCCACGCCATGCTGACTGAGCTTACCATGCCCCAACCATCGGGTCCACATCCACCAGGGCAACTGCCACTGCTGCGCCCACGCAACCCATATCCGCGACACTTCCTCAACATGCACGAAGCGGTAACTGCAGCGACCCAGGCTCACGGAGATGCAGCACCAGAGCACACGCTCCGGTTCGCGGGAGGCACTGAGCACGATCCTCGCCGATACAACGCACCAAGTGCAGCAGAGGTCGCTATCGCGATCTCGGGGGAAGGGCCACTACCACCCCACTACGTGTCAGTATTCCAACAGCCCTCCACCCCGACAGGGCCATGCATCCACGAGCTGTCATTCCTGTCCGAGCACGTCGACCCTTTGACGTACCCCCTCATCCACGTCGAGGGAACGTTGGGGTACTCCACCGCCGTGCAGGGCACGACCACGACGGGCGCAATCCAGAAAATCTCCATGGCTCAATTTTACGCCCACAGAATCATGCAACGCCACTCCGCCACCTCGCCCGTTGTGGAACTGCCGCATGCAGCAGGCAGGCTTTTCCAACAGTACCTTGCCGACGCCTGGGCGAAAATCGAAGACCAACGATTGTCCTGGGTAGTCCGCAACCAGGACAAGCTGCGCCTCGAATCCTTGCAGGGCCTGCTGGACCACCTATCTGATGCTGACACAACTGCCCACCTACCGCTGCCAGGTGTTACTTCCAACGACGACCCTGCAAAAGACGAAGGCCCGAAACGAGCGACCAAGGTCGGCACGCCTGTCATCCTCCCTGCAACGTTCGGTGGGTCACCGCGGGCATTGCATCAGCTCTATTTGGACGCGATGGCTCTGGTGGCAGCCAAGGGGCGACCTGATCTTTTTATAACCATGACTGCCAACCCCCAGTGGTCCGAAATCACATCCAATCTTCGTCCAGGGGAAACCGCAGCTGATCGCCCTGACCTGGTAGCACGCGTGTTCCATGAGAAGCTGAAGGTTTTGCTGCGCATGATCACCAAAAACACATCCTTGGCCGAGCCCTCGCGTATACTTGGGTAGTCGAATTCCAGAAAAGAGGCCTCCCGCACGTGCACCTACTCCTCATTCTCTGCGCCGACGACAAACCCACCACACCTGCGGACGTTGACAACCTGGTGAGCGCAGAGATGCCCGATCCAGTGACGCAGCCAACCCTGTATCGACTGGTGGACCCACACATGGTTCATGGCCCGTGTGGCAACCTGAATCCCGACTGCCCCTGCATGAAAGATGGCCTCTGTTCCAAGCACTACCCAAAGCCGTTCGCACCCGTCGCGAATCCCAACGTGAACGGCTACCCCCAATACAGCAGGCGCGAAACCCAACCACTACGCACAGTGAACAACGGCATTCTCGACACGAGGAGCGTCGTCCCATACAACGCCTACCTGCTCGAGGAGCTCGATCGCCACCTCAATGTAGACTGCTGCACAAGCCTGCGTGCCGTAAAGTACCTCTACAAGTACACATACAAGGGACCAGACAGAGCATGCCTCGAACACGCCCGGGATGAGGTGCAGGAGTACGTGGACTGCCGCTACGTCGGGGCGCCCGAAGCAGCATGGCACGTCATGGGCTATCCTTTACACGGCCGGAGTCACCAAATAGATCGCTTACCGGCCCACCTCCCACTACAACAAACCGTGCAGTTCACCGACGGCCAAGAGCAAGAGGCGGCAGAGGCCGCGCTTTGGAGAAACACCAAGCTGGAGGCTTGGCTCGCTCTCACGAAACTGCTGCTACCGAGCCCTGCTCGGCAGACTCTGATTTCATACTGTCCCTCCGTTACATAGACATCCCCCAGCACTTCACGTGGGATGCGAAACAGCGTTCATGGCAACGTCGAGTTCGCAAAGCCCAAAATGGTTCAGCGATCGGGGGGATGTGTTGCGTCAAACCCACCGCCGGCGAGCTGTACTGTCTCAGGCTCATGCTTCTCCATGCGCCGGGCCGCGAGGCCACCTCATGGGCTGTCCTGCGACGCGCCCCTTCGCCTAATTCCGAGCCAACCTTCCAAGAGCGTGCGCGCCAGATGGGACTCTTACACGACGACGTCGAAGCAACTACCGCCCTCAAAGAGGCCTGCCGCATCACCACCAGCCTGCCCAAACTCTGCGAGTTGTTTGCCCAGTTACTGGTTTGGATGGAGGTCCAGGACAAGACCGCGTACTGGGCAGCCTTCACAGCTGCGCTTCAAGAGCATCACCGCGACACGAATGAAGCACTCGTGTACAACCTGGTATACGAACAACTGGGCCTCTACAGTTGCAGCCTGGCCGGCTTTGGCATATCGCCCCCGAACGCCCACCAACCTGCTTCTGCCTCCTCTCGCGCTGCACAGGAGTACGCGCGAGAGCTTCGGTCCCCAGAAGACATGGCCCAGGAACAAGCCTGCTACCAACGCCTCGCGCTGAACGATGACCAAACCCTGGCGTTCGACACTGTCCGAGCCCTCATCGACGGCATGGCGCCTGCCGACTCTCCCAACGTGGTCTACATCGACGGCCTTGCTGGCACGGGCAAGACTCATATATACCGCAAAGTCCTTCACTACGTGCGCGGCACCGGTCGCATAGCCCTAGCCGTTGCCATGTCCGGCATTGCTGCGTTGCTGCTGCCCGGCGGACGAACGGCACATTCGAGGTTCCGCTTGCCAGTTCCCCTCCCCCTCGAGGGATGCAAGTGCAACCTGAAACCCAACACCGCCGCTGCACGACTCCTCATGGACGCCGCTGTCATCGTTTGGGACGAAGCGCCCACCGCATCGAGGGCTATGTTCGATGCCGTCGACCGCTGCCTCAAAGAGCTGCTGGGCTGCGACAAGCCGTTCGGTGGACGCACGGTGGTCCTCGGAGGGTATTTCCGACAAATTCCTCCTGTCCTGCGGTACATCGATCGAGACGCCGTCATCAACCATATTTTGGCCGCATTGCCTTGGTGGGATTGTGACCATGTCCGCATCTTCCGGCTAGCACGCAACACGCGCGCGAGCCTTGACGCAGCATGCGCGGAGTTTTGCCTCAACGTGGGTGACGGAGCTCTGCCCCAACCACCAGCTGACTCCGCAACCAAAGATCTGCAATCATGTGTTGTGGAGTTGCCCCAAGAAGTCCTGGCGCCCTCAGATTGGGACGCAGATGCTTTGCTTCAGTTGGTTTACGAAGATTTTGAGAAAATCCCCGAAGCTCAGTGGTTCCAATATTACGCATCGCGCACTGTGGTAACACCAACAAATGACACCTGCCAACACTTGAACGACGTCATGCTGAAACGCTTGAACCCCGCGACAGCGATGAGGTCTTTCAGCCATGACAGCGCATGCACTGAGGTAGAATGCGGGGGCACTTACTCACCAGAATTCTTGAATTCCTTAGAAACCAGAGGATTGCCACCGCATGATTTGCGCCTACGACATGGATCCTTCGTCATACTTTTGCGCATCTTCGCATCCCACAAAGGCCTCTGCAACGGAACCCGCGTAGTAGTGGAGAGGATGCACAAGTATTTCCTGGTCGTTCGTGTAGTGACAGGTCCGTTTGCCGGTAACGTAGAGTTATTACTTCGCATATGTTGTGATTCATGTGGCGATTGCGAGCTCCCCTTCGTCTTGCGCCGACACCAGTTTCCCGTGAAACGGGCATGGGTCATCACCATCAACAAGAGCCAGGGCCAGTCCATCTCTGGGCGCCTGGGAATTTACCTGCCCGCGCCTGTCTTTGCACACGGCCAACTCTATGTTGCTTTTTCACGAGGCTCATCCTTCGAAACTGTGCGTTGTGTTGTCAATGACACAGGTGACGACAGGCAAAGGCGCGTGTCAACAGACTCCTTACCGCATGCACTCCGCTGTTTCACAACTAACATTGTAGACCGCCAGCTGCTGCGATCGTCGCAGGTTGCCACGCGTGTGCCCGACCAGGCTGCGCCCCATGATCTTGCCCACACGTGTACGCAGCAAGACGCCATTGCAGGCTTCACACGTATCCATTCACAGTTGGACGAGCTTGCGTCGCCAGCGCTCCGCTGCGACAATATTGTGTCCGACGACCTTGGCGTCGAAGCGGAAGCGGACGGAGCAATGGAGGCGCGGGAATCAAGCTTTTGCCAAGCAGCAGTTGTGCCTCACATCACATTCGACGAAACTGCCGCCCAAACGACTGGAACATCCGTCCACCCCGTTGGGGCCGCGCCCCCGCCACCCATGCCAAACAGCGCGCGCAGGCGGCCACTGCGCAAACCGCGCCGATTCCTTCTGACAGCTCAACCGTGCCGGTCCACGAGTTGTCAGTGTGAACCGACAGACCAGACACTGAACAGCTGCACTGGCACTACTGCACCACCCGAGTGCCCCGGCGCCGCCACCAACGACGTCACAGAGCGCCCCGCGAAGGCTTTCCGCACAACAAGATCGACGTCAGCACCCGCCACTCTTGCTCGCGCAGCCAGCGCGCGCACCGTCGCAAGTACAGCACTGCCTCCTCCATCGACCAGAAGCGCTGAAGATGTTGCGACACGCCGGGCCTCTTCAACCGCCACCCGAAGCACAAGTGCTCCAGAACATCGCCCTCCGTCGACTCCAGCATCGCTTGCATCTGGCCACCGTGATCGGTCATCCGCAGAAACATCCACAGCTGACCCCATGCAGTGGACCCGCGCACAAGAGAATTATCCGTGTTTGCCACCTCGTCCGCAGACACAGTGGAAGGGTGTAGAACTCCCGTCCATGCCGTTCCCGACAGATTTACCACCGCTCCTCGAAACTCCATCATGGTTCAATTCCCCGGCCAGTATGGCCACCACATCTGAAGGTACGCAACATGGAGCAACTTGTGGTCTTCATGCCTTCAACCATTGCATGGTCCCCATACGTACATTGCATAACCGACCACCCCACGTTGTCTCCCGCGCCACCTTTGAGGCAGTTGCCATGCAGTACGCCATAGGCGACGCCCCTGGAAACCTTATCGAGCCTGGTGGTAGCAATTACGATGCGGCTGTTATCACGAGTAATTTCACTGCAGCTGGGGCTGCTATCATTCCGATGACGCCCCAAGAGATTCAAGGGGGGCTGGGCAATGCATTCGCGAATCACGACACGCACGAGTCCACATACTGGTCGGGAGCGTACCTTCTACGTATACCACCTTCAGGCGGACATTGGATAAGCGTGCTGAATGGATCTTTCATCCCTGCGCAATCGCAACCAGAGTCGACTGCATTGCTTTGCGATTCGTTGTACACCACGCCTCACGTCATATCCAGCAGCCAAGTAGAAGACATTCTCACCGCGTGCGCCTTCGAGCATGCTAGACGTTCCTCAGCTCAGGATTTCTGTCCGTGGCACTGCTTCCTGGTAGCTCACCGCATGGACCAGTAGATCGAGTTCTCATGAACAGGCACAGGGCTACAGCGTGCTGACGCTAACCGTAAGGAACGTGATGGAAGCTGGCCTGGACGTCTGTACCGAAAGAACGAAGCCAAATCACGGCTCTGATTGAGAATCGTTTAGGCATCCGCCTCACGTGCCGACCATATATGTTGCAGAATTTTGCTAGCCCACCTGAGCGGCACCACTGGCGATTCTCACACGCGCAAGCGGTGCCATCGATCATGGTGCAGGCTTTTGTCGGTGTCCTAGAACAGAATTGATGTGATGCAGTTTTCTTGCACGTGATTTGCTAGGCGGAATCGTCGCAAGAGGTTGTCTGCGCCTCTTGCATTTACGGGAGTCCGTCCAGGAGGTTGCACGTGCTTCTTGCACAGGCCGCGCGAGTTCCAACATGTTCACTTCTCGCTCCTTGCTGTAACCTACTGCGCGTTCGCTGCTTGTTGACACGTCTCGGAACAAAAATGTGCCCTCTCGCGCACCCCTCTACAGCCCCTCTCCGACAGACCCAAGACGCCCCTAAAGGGCGCCGGGGGGTTCGAGGCAACCGAACAAGGCCCCACGACAGCCCAGGCGGGAGGTGGACGTGGAGGTGGAGGTTTCTTCCCAGAGGCCGGCGGCCCCAAGACGGCACAAGAGGGTCCCACGATTGCTCCGAAACGGTCGAAGAGGGTTCCGAGACGGTTCAAGAGCGTTCCAAAAAGCCCAAGATGGCTTCGAGACGGCCCAAAAGGCTCCCAAAAGGGTCGAGACGAACCCGACCCACCGGGGATGTTAACAAATCGCGCCCCCCCCTCTCCAGACAGCGGGGGGAGGCTACATGTCACGGAGCCGGTGCGGAGGAATTCGTGGTCATCGGCCACGCGGCCGGGACAGGGATTAACAAAATGGATCCCACTTGGGAATGGAAGCGGGGGAGTTTACTTGATTAGAGTCTCGGCGGAATGGAAGATACCACCTGGGGGGTTAACAAATCGTGCCCCCCCGTCTCCAGCAGGCCGGGGGGGAAGTTAAATACCACGGAGTCGGTGAGGAGGATTGCTGACGGAGACTCGCTGGAATGGAGAATGGCACAAGGGGTCTTAAAATCGCGCCCCCCCTCTCCAACCCGCGGGGGGAGATCTGGGGGGAGCTACATGTCACGGAATCGGTGCGGAGGATTCGTGGTCATCGGCCACGCGGCTGGGACAGGGATAAACAAAATGGATCCTCCTTGGGAGGAGAATGGGGGAGTTTTCTTCATCAGAGTCTCAGCGGAATGGAAAAGAGCACCGGGCGGTGTGAACAACTCGTGCCCCATTTTCTCTGGCCAGCCGGGGGGCGGTAAATGTCACGGAGTCGGTGTGGAGCTTTGCCGACGGAGTCTCGGCGGAGTGGAAAATATCACCCAGGGTGATAACATATCGTGCCCCCCCCTCTGGCCGGCGGAGGGTGGGGGAGGGAATCGGCGCGGAGAATTCGTGGTCATCGGCCATGCGGCCAGGACAGGGATTAACAAAATGGGGTCCCCCCCCGGGAAGGGAAGCGGGAGAGTTTAATCAGAGTCTCGGCGGAATGGAAAAGAGCACTGGGGAGTGTGAACAAATCGTGCCCCCCCCCGTTCTTCAGCAGGCTGGGGGGGAGTCAAATGTCACGGAGTCGGTGCGGAGGACTGCCAACGGAGTCTCGCTGGATTGGAAAATACCACCGGGGGGGTGTTAACTAATCGTGCCCCCCCCCCTCTCCGGCCAGCGGGGGGAGCTAAATGCCGCAGAGTCGGTGCGGAGGATTCGTGGTCATCGGCTACGCGGCCAGGGCAGAGATTCACAAAATGGGGTCCCCCTTGGGAGGGGAAGCGGGGGGGTTTACTTGATTAGAGTTTCGGCGGAATGGGAAATGGCACCGAGAGTTGTGCACAACTCGTGCCCCCCCCTTTCCGGCCGGCTGGGGGGGACGGTCAATGTCACGGAGCCGGTGCGGAGGATTGCCGACGGAGCCTCGGTCAAAAATATGACGATGGCGACGACGACGGATGGTAATCTTTGATTGTCCTTCACACAAATGCCCGTCAGTCAAAAAAACGCCCGTCGGTCAACAAGTGACCTTCGCGAGGAGGAGGAGGACGACGTCGACAAGGACGACGACGACGAGGACGACGACGAGGACAACGAGGACGATGAGGACGACGACGATAATGGTCACGCTGGTGATCATGACGACGATGCCGACGACGATGGCGACGACGATGACGATAATGACGGCGACGACGATGACGATGGTGATGGTTTTGACCGACTGGCATTTTTGAAGCCAGCCAAAAGATGGCGTCGGTCACATAATCGCCGTCGGTCCTAGAATCGACGACGGCGATGACGATGATGACGATGAAGTGAGACAAACACCAACAACAACGCAAACAGGGGGAATTTGCCCAGCCGCGGCAGGGCGAACCTGCAGACCCGCCCTCAAATCGAAACAACGCTTCAAAGAGACAGAAGCCCTTGTTCCCAACCGCGCCAGGGCGGCCCTCAGGGCCGCGCCAGAGCTATCCTCCAGAACCACCCCAACGGAGAAAAGACTCGAGGAGGCATCATGATGATAATTGGGAGGAGGAAGGAGGGAGCGAGCAGGAGGAGAAACGTGTTCAGGACGTGGTGGAAGAGGGCATTCGCTCTGATGTTCCGCGGCGATTTGGTTTCGAGATTTGATTATGACCCGCCTCCGTTGTCGAGACGCTGCCCCGGTCTGCGCCAGAACCTAAGCGCGCGCGAAGCGCGCGCGTGGCTCTAGTACACAAATATGTATTTATGTACGTGTGTGTGTGTCAATCTTTCTTCCCCAAACAGTGCTTGCACTGAGGGGTTCTTACTTGTCGTAACCATCTGGGGACCAGTCCCGGCATTTCGTCGCCGTGCCACTCGTCGCCGCCGTCGCCGTCGCCGTCGCCGTCGCCGTCGCCGCCGCTGAATGGCGAGTGGCGATTTTGGCGGGCGGTGCCGCCCGTCGCCGCCGTCGCCGTCGCCGCCGTTCTGGGCGAGTGGCGGCTTTTGCGGGCGGTGCCGCCCGTCGCTGCCGTCGCTGTCGCATAGATTGTGCCACATAGATTCTCCGATCTAGAGTATCCGGATCTACCCCTTCCCCCCCGGACTTAACGGCTCATTTTTTCGTATTGCAATTTACATACGATTCTGCAACAGCGTCAGTCATACATTTGAGCTCGTACCATCCCAGCCCAAACGGTATCACTCCCCCCCTTCATATTTGGGAAAACGTGCTATGCGCGCGCATGTTTATCACACATCATCCGTTTCCAAGAATCCTTTTTGCAGAAAGCGGGACGAAGTGCACACGTGCGCGTCGTCGCGCGCGCATATACCAAAATCTATAAAACAAAACCGTAGTTTTCACAGGGATCTCGAAATCGAGTGTGCAAAAACGCTATTAAAAACATTGTTTCGCAAGACGGATCTTCAAAAGAAGTTTGCGCGCGCCTTCTTGTAATTTCTTAAGACGGTCATTCGTTTCTCAACATATCCATGACTGCTACCAAGCGGGCGTCGCGCGCGCATGTCGAAATCGTTCGAACGCCCTTACGCGCGTGCCGTCGCGAGAATAGTTTACAACAAATTGGACGAAGTGCAAGTGCGCGCGTCGTCGCGCGCGCATGCCGGAAACCTGGAATAGAATCTAGATGCCGTCCGGATTTCAAAACCGAGTGTCCCGAAACCATGGAAGAAAACATATGGCTTCGCAACAACAGTTTTCGACAATGAAAGCCTGCGCTCGCGCTTTTACCCAGTCGTACGAAAACCATAGATAAGTCGTCTGTTTCAACATGTCCCCGGATTTCTGCCAACTGGGCCTTGTCGCGCCGCTTGCCGAAATCATTCGGACGCCCTTGCGCTCGCGCTGGGGGGACACGGTTCGTGTCAAAGAATTCCATGCGAGCCACTCTCGCGCGTCGGCCGCACGCGCATGTCGACCTCCTTCCAACACCTTCATCACAGACGCGAGGACGGCGGCATCGTCGTGGGCGTGATCAAAATCGGCGCCGTCACTGGCCGTGCCGTCGTCGTTGCTTACGTCGTCACCAGCATCGCTACTATCATCATCGTGTCTACCGTCGTCGACGTTGCCATGGTACTACTGCCGCCTAAGTCGCCGATTTGCATGGAAGTGCCCGCTGGGATGTGCCCGGCGGTCAGCTGCACCACGACCGCGTCGGTCGCGCCAAACTAGCTGGGCGTCGCGCGCAAGCGCATGCGCGGAATGGCGCGGCCGCAGAGATGCACCAGCCAACACCAAGCTCTCATGGCAATCGCCGCCTGTCGTGTTTTGCAAGGCAAGTTGCGGGTGGGTGAATGGGATGATGGCGCGAGCAGTGAGGTTGACAACTGCGAGTTCCACAAGTGACTTCTCTTGAGGCAAAGGAACTCGATTCTACCCTCCCTCCCCCCTGAGATTCTCCGTCCCTTCTTTCGTCTTGCAATTTACATATGATTCTGCCCCGTCGCTCATCCTAATTACGAATTCAACTCCATCCCAGTGGAACCGGTATCGACACCCTCCGTCATCCTCTGCCGAAAAACTATGCGCGCACATTTGTGTATCACAAATCATCAGTTTCCAAAAGAATTAGGACAGCAAGTGAGAAGAAATGTGACGCGCGCGCTCCGTCGCGCGCGCATGCCAGAATCTTTCAAAAACCGTAGGTTTCGCGAGGATGTCCAAATCGAGCGTTTAAGATACATGTAGAACACATGGTTTCGCAACGAGGATGTTCAAAACAAGTTTGCGCTTGCGCTCTTGCGAATTCTCGAGAAAACCATGGGGGGCTCATCTTCTTTATGGACTGCTACCAACCAGGTTTCGCGCGCGCGGATGTCGAAATCATTCGAACGCCCTTGCGCCTGTCGCAAGAACCCTTTGTAACGCATGGGACGACATGGGCGCGCGCGCGCGTCGTCGCGCGCATGCCTCAATCTTCCCAAACCGAGTGTCCCTAAACTATATGAGAACACATGGCTTCGCAACGTGAGTTTTCAAAAATACCTGCGCCCGCGCCCCCTTGCGAACTCTTACGAAAACCGTTCGTTGTTCAGCATGCGCATGGAGTTCTGCCAAACGGGCCTCCCGCGCCGCATGCCGAAATCATTCGAACGCCCTTGCGCGCGTGCTGGGGGGGGGGGGGGGCACGATCCGTGTCAAATCATACCATGCGGGCCACTCGCGCGTCGGCCGCGCGCGCGTGTCGAACTCTTTCAAACAACCTTCATCACCAACGCGAGGACATCGTCATCGTCGTCGGCGTGATCAGCATCGGTGCCGTCACTGGCCGTGCCGTCGTCATTGTCAACGCCGCCACCAGCATCGCTACTATCATCATCGTGTCTACCGTCGTCGACGTTGCCATGGTACCGCGCTCGCCCAAGTCGCCGACTCGCACTGAAGTGCCGTTGGGGTGCACCCAGCGGTCAGCGCCACCGCGGCCGCGTCGGTCGCGCCAAACTAGTTTGCCGGCGTACGCAAGTGCTCGGGCTGGCGCGGCCACGGAGATGCACTAGTCAACGCCAAGCACTCATCGCAATCGCCGCCGCATGGGTTTTGCAAACCAAGTTGACGGTGGGTGAGTGGGACGTTTGCAGGATCATGGAATGCGTCAACTCGTTTGTAGAAATCAATTCTCCTTTCTAAAAAGAGAGAAATAGACTCTTCCCCCCCCGGACTTAACGCTTCCCCCTGGGATGATATAATTTCATCTCTCTCTCTCTCTCTCTCTCGCTCTCTCTCTCTCTCTCTCCCTCTCTCTCTCTCTCTCTCTCTCTCTCTCTCTTTATATATATATATACATACATGTACTGCACACTCGTCCATCCTAAATATGAAATTGTATCATCCCAGCTAGGCCGGTTTCCCCCCCTGAGGTTCCCTGGTGAAAAGCACTATGCGGTGACATGTTTGGTTCTAACATCGCACTTTTTCACGAATCCCTTGCAAAAGTGGGACGAAGTGCGCACGCGCGCGTCGTCGCGCGCGCATGCCGAAATCCGTCAGAAACCCTCGGTGCCGGAAGGATTTCGCAATCGAGTTTCCAAAAAACCTATGCAAACACAGGGTTTCGCAACACAGACTTGCTAAAAGACGCTTCCGCGCGAGCTCTTGCGAAATCCTAAGAAAACCATAGGTTTTTTTTTAAAGATTTTCACAACATGCTACCAAACGGGCTTCGCGCGCGCTCATGTCGAAATCTGTCGAACGCCCTTTGCGCGTGTGCCGTCGCGAGAATCCCTTGCAAAAAAAGGGACGAAGTGCAGACGCGCGCGTCGTCGCGCGCGTATGCCGAAAACCTTCAAAACCCATCGGTTTCGGAAGGGTTTCAAAATCGTGTGTCCAAAGAACTTACAAAAACACCAGGTTTCGCAACACGGATTTTCAACAAAAGCGTGCGCGCGCGCTCTTGCGTCGTCGTTGTCGTCGTCGTCGTCGCCGTCCTCCCTCCTCCCGCGTCGTTGTCGTCGTCGTCGTCGCCTACGTCGTCCACTGTCTTTCCTCGTGTTCGTCGTCGTCGTCCTCTTTGGCGTCGTGGTCGTTTCCATCGTCGTTGTCGCCGTGGTCGTCCTTCCTCCTCCTCCCTCGTCGTCGTCGTCGTCCGTCGTCGGCGTCTCGTCGTCGTCCCTCCTATTTCGTCGCCTTCGTCGTCGTCGTCGTCGTCGTTGTCGTCGTCGTCTTTCCCTCCTCCCTCGTCGTTGTCCGTCGTCGGCGTCGCCGTCCTTCCTCCTTCTTCGTCGTTCGCGTCGTCGCCGTCCTCCCTCCTCCCTCGTCGTTGTCGTCGTTGTCGCCGTCGTCGTCCTCCCTCCTTCCTCGTTGTCTTCGTTGGCGACGTCGTCGTCTTCGTCGTCATCGGCGTCGGCGTCGTCGTCTTCGTCGTCGTCGACGTCGGCGTCGTCGTCGTCGCCGCCGTCGTCGTCGTCGTCGTCGTCGTCGGCGTCGTTGTCGTCGTCGTCGTCGTCGGTGTCGTCGTTATTGTCGTCGTCGGCGTCGTCATCGTCGTCGTCGTTGTCATCGTCGTCGTCGTCGGCGTCGGTGTCGTCGTCGTCGTCGGTGTGGTAGTGGTGGTGTGGGGGTCGTCGAAGTAGTTGGAGACGTTGTCGCTGTCGTCGTAGTCGTTGTCGGCGGCGTCGTCATCGTCGTTGTCGCTGTCGTCATCGGCGTCGCTGTTGTTGCCAAGTGCCATGTGGTACCCACCGTCACGGTCTTAACAGATTTTGCAAACCAAGTTGCGGGTGGGTGGGTGGGATGTTTGCGCGAGCAGTGGAGTGGACAGCTTCAAGACGGTCAATATTAATTGCACCACGTAGACTGCACCGCGTAGATTGCATTGCATAGGTTGCACCACATAGAGTCTCTCTTCTTAGAAGGTATTAGAGTCTACCCCCCGTCGGAGTTTTCCGTTTCCTTTATCGCACTTATTTCTGCGCATGATTCTGCCCCATCGCCCATCAAATATGAAGTCATAACATCCCAGCCCCTCCCGGTATCGACACCCCCTGCCATCCTCTGCAAAACATATTATGAGCGCGCGCTCGCTTATCACAAATCATCAGTTTTCACGAGCCCCTGGCAAAACATGGGACGAAGTGTGCGCGCGCGCGTCGTCGCGCGCGCATGCCGAAATCCTTCGAAAGTCTATCAGGGTTAGTAAGGATTTCGAAATCGAGTGCCCAAGAAAATCTTGAAATATGTGGTGTCGCAACACGGATGTTCAAAAAAGCTCGCGCTCGCGCGCTCTTGCGAATCGTCAAGAAAACCATTGCTTGTTCTTCAATACTTTCATTGAAATCCCACCATGCGGGCCTCGCGCGCGCACGTCGAAATCGCTCGCCACTGCGCGCGCGCTGTCGCGAGAATCCTTTTGCAAAAAACGGGGCGAAGTGCGCGCGCGCGCATCGTCGCGCGCGCCTGCCGCAATCCGCCAAGAACCTTGGGTTCGCAGGGATTTCAAAACCGAGCGCCCCGAAACCATACAAAACATTTGGTTTCGCAACGTCAGTTTTCAAAAAGTGGCTGTTCTTTTAGTACTTGGGGAGGTACTGCATGTCACCCCCCCCCGTAACGGTAACGCCGGGAAACGGGCCACAGGCGTGAACCTTATGCAGTTTCCAAAGGGGGGACAGGAGGAGGAGAGGAGGAGGAGGAGGAGAGGAGGATGCGCTCGTAGCTGCCAGCGCTGTGGTGTATACAGGCACTGGAGCTCCTCCTCCTCCTCCTCCTCCTCTTTCTCCTCCTCTTCGTCTGGCCTTTCTGATGGCCTCTTCCTCCTCCTCGCAAGGGCGCGAGCGCAGGTATTTAATACCTGCGCTCGCGCCCTTGCGACTTCTTGCGAAAACCCTGCGTTTTTCTACGTGCGCATAGAGTTCTGCCAAACGGGCCTTTTGCACCGCATGCCGACATCATTCGCGCGCCCCTGCGCGCGTGCTGGGGGGGGGGCGCCCGGCCCAGCCGAGCCGGCATCTCCCCCCCCCCCCGCCATCTTTTGCACCAGAAGCTATGCGCGCTGTCCAAAAATCGTCAGGTTTAAAAAATCCCTAGCAACAGATGAGACGAAGCGCACGCGCGCGCGTTGTGGCGCGCGCGTGTCGAACTGCTTCAAACATAGTTTTTTGTCGTGAGGTTTCCAAAATCGAGTGTCCAAATCGCATTTTAAAACAAATGGTTTCGCAACGCGGATATGCAAAAACAGCTTGCGCGCGTGCTCTTGCGAATACTTCGGACAACCTTAGGTTTTTCAGCATTTTCATGGAATTCTGCTAACGGGCCTCTCGCGCCGTGCGCCGAGATCATTCGCGCGCCCTTGCGCGCGTGCTGGGGGAGGCACGATCCGTTTTGAATAATGCCATGCGAGCCACTCTCGCGCGTCGGCCGCGCGCGCATGTCGAACTCCTTCCGAAACCTTCTTCGCCGACGCGAGGGCACCGTCAACGTCGCCGGCGCGATCAGCATCGGCACCGTCACTGGCCGCGCCGTCGTCGCTGTCGACATCGCCACCGGCATCGCTGCTATCATCGTCGCGTCTACCGTTGTCGACGCTACCATCCGCGCCGGCCCGAGTCGCCGACTCCCACTGAGGTGCCCGTTGGGGTGCGCCCAGCGGTCAGCGCCGCCGCGGCCGCGTCGGTCACGCCAAATTAACTGGCCGCTGCGCGCGCGCGTGCGCGGGTTGGCGCGGCCGCAGAGATGCACCAACCAGCACTAAGCACTCCTCCAAATCGCCGCCGCATGGGTTTTGCAAACCAAGTTGCGGGTTGGTGGGATGTTTGCCAGAGCATGGGAAGTGTCAACTCGTATATATATATATATATATATATTTATGTGTATGTATATATATATATATGTATATATATTATATATATATATATATATATATATATATATATATATATACACCACTTTCTATATGTTTACCAGCCTGGGCGGGGGGAAAACCCATCCCCCCCCCAAAAAAAAACCGGGCTCCCGGAATCTGGGGCTTTGGGGCCCTCCAGACGGGCCTCGAAGCGGCCCCCCGGGCCTCGCAGGGCGTTTTGCCATCCCCAGCACACCTAGGGCGATCGGGGGGGTCATCGGAGACGTCCCAGAGACCCCGAAGACAGACCTCAAGACGACCCCCAAGAAGCCATCATATCCCCAACGATCGTCCCGAAACGTCCCAAGAGGCCTCCAAAAGCACTCCCAAGAAGGCCCCAAGAGGCATAAATCATTGATTTTCTCGCGGTTTTTGGTGAATTTTGGGGTTTCTTCTCGTTTGGGCTTCCCGACGCTCCAAGACGGCGGTCTTCTGGGCATCCGAAGCCGCTTGAGAGGCTCTAAAATCGCCCCATAACCATTCCAAAGGGCTTCCACGCAGTCCAAGAGAGCCCCACAACGGCACAACAGGGGTCCAAGATGGCCCTCAGAGAGCTCCATAGCGGCCCAAGATGGACCCAAGACACCCTCCGAAGCATTCCAAATCGTGACCCGGTCGTTCAGGGAGACCGCGGTTGGAGGCAGGGCGACCCGAGGAAGCCCCCAGAGGCCCCCAGAACACGCCCGAGAGGCCTCCAGAAGGCCTTGAGAAAGCTTGACGTGACTTTTGCGAGGCCCCCAGAGGCTCTCCAAGGAGGAGCCTCCGCAAAAAGAGCCGAGGAGGATGGGGAGAATGCGCAGGGTATGGCGGACATGAGGAAAAATAAGCATGGAGGAAGGATAACGAATAACATTATTATAGCGGCGATGCCAGCAAAGGCAACAAGGAGCTATCGCTAAATTGTCGGCTCGACCTCCCTGCTATTCCGCCTGCGCACCAAACTTCAAGGACCAAGGTGCATGGCGCGAAGCGCCACAGCAGTCTTGTATATATATATATATATAGACATACGTAAACCAAAAACAATCGCACCATTTAGATTACACTGGCCGCGCCGTCGTCGTTGTCAACACCGCCACCAGCATCGCTACTATCATCGTGTCTACCGTTGTCGACTTTGCCATGATACCGCGCCCGCCCAAGTCGCCGAGTCGCACTGACATGCCCGCCTGGATGTGCGCGCCAAACTAACTGGCCGCTGCGCGCGCGTGCTTGGGTTGGCGCGGCCGCAGAGATGCACCAGACAACGCCAAGCATGCATCGCAATCGCCACCGCGTGGGTTTTGCAAGCCAAGCTGCGGGTGGGTGGGTTAGATGTTTGCAAGAGCATGGGATGTGTCAACCCGTTTGTTAAAATGAATTGCGCCACGTAGATTGCACCACACAGGTTGCACCGCATATGTTGCATTACACACGTTGCATCGCATACGTTGCACTACGTAGTTCGCACCGCATAGACTGCAAAAACCTACTGTTTGGGGTCCACGCTGGCTAACATGTTTATAGGTTCGTTTACACGTGCATATGTGTACCTTCGGGAACGTTGGGATCGGGTGTCGTTCCGCCTGTTTTGGCCCACCGCGCGCGCTTCGGCACGAAACGTTACCAATTTCCCGGTCCCTAGGCTTCAACGTCCCGAGCCTCCTTCCCCGCGGAGCGGAGCGACACCATATGCTTGGGTCTTTCGCCAGGCTAATTTAACTATTTTTCAAATGTCCTTCAAAATGCGCCTGTAGGAGGACATGCCCGACCTAATTATAGCGTTATGTATTCCTCTAAGTACGGCGTTTGGCAACGCTGGCGGTCCGCGGGAGGCCGCACACCTGGCCGGCGCACCCCGTTGCCACCACAGCGGCTCGCGTGCCGCCTGCGCCAAGGCTACACCTGCAAGACCGACGCTACGTGCCTCCAACAGCGAGAACTGCAGTTCTCGCCCAGAGACGGCGTCAAAACCACGGGCGGCGGTTTTCCGCCATGGGTGCCTGGGCCGCTGCGGCCTTGCCCGCGCCTGCCCAAACGCTCCCCAGACGGGGCGCATGGTATGCGCGCCCTGTCGGCGACTGCGGTGACGCCGTTTTGGTCCACGCATTCCACAAACAAAAAACGCGCATGCCTCCCAAACTGGCGAACAAATACAAAACCCATCGCGAGGAGCAGCAGTCTGAGCCTCGCCGCTGAAGCCGGCGCCAGCAGCCGCAACTGTCGGTGGCGAAGCGGTCGGCGATGGCAACGTCGGCGTTCAAGTAGGAGCGGGCGTAGCGGCGAGTGCAGGGTCCACACCATCCAGCCCAAGAGCACCCTGGGCAGGCGGCTGCGTAGGTGCCAACATCTGCGACCTTGCTCCAACCGTGGAGACAGCAGGGGGGGTAATCGATGCCGCAGCGCCATGTGGTCCCTCACCACCTAGCTCGTACTTCCCCCCCCCCCGTGTTAGGGATGTTTCCTGGGGCTGCGCTCGGCTCACACTGCAGCCAGCATCGCAGTGGTCATGGGGTCCGGCGGCAGGGTCGCTCGCGGACGACGTGCGTGGTCGGGCGGCGGCGGCGGCGGCACGCGACAGGCGGCAGGCGTTGGGAACGCTGCCTCTGATAGGCGCTTCGCGGCAGGTGGCCCGTGAGGAGGGCGAGCGCGATGATCAGGAAGCTGAGGGCCCGCAGCGGTCGCGAGGGCCGTGAAGTCGCCATGTGTTGCATGTGCCATCGGGCGGCCGCGGCAGCAGGCCGATGGCAGCGCTAGGCCTCGGGCGACTGCGGCGGCGCCATCCCGAAACGTCTCGTGGAAGCACGCGGTCACCGCCACAGCCGGCGGGGGCAGCGCGCATGGGACCGAACCGTGTGGCCGAAACATGCCGACAAGGGGCGATATGGCTGCGGCTACGGCTTGAACCTGTACGGGGAGAGGAGGGAGGAGGGTCGTTTTCAGCGTTTGCCGAACGATTCGGCGGTTGCATCTGCAGCTTTTCACAGCCTTGAGACATGCACTGCCTGATCCATTACATTTGCGAACGCCTCACGCACTCCATCATCACCCTTCCGCCACCAGCCCTCCGCACTCAACACGCCATGACCACTGAACTAGCGCATGTACGAACATCTGCTTCGCAACACCTCATGCCCTGCATCATGGCCCCTGATTTGCCGAATCAGCTGACAGGAGGAGGAGGAAGAGGGGGAGCCGTGCGGAGGAGGTGGACGAGGAATAGGCGGGGGAGGGGGAGGAGGAGGATGCAGGACCTTGTGCTTCCTCGCCTCCACCTTGCGGCCCTGGGGTCACCGCGGCGCCCATGTAAATTCTAAGGCCGAGGTTCCAATGCAAATTCTGAGACTTAGGTACCCATGTAAATTTCGAGGCCGAGGTGCCCATCAAGTCTGAGATCTGTGTCCATGTAAATTCCAAGGCCGAGGTACTAGATTCCATTGCTGAGGTGCCTATGCAAATCCTGAGGCCATGGTGCCACAAGACGCCTGCCAGACAGCCCCGAGGCATAGAAACGAAGAGGACGCGACTGGACTCCGAGTGTCTATGGGAGTGGGGATCGACTAGAACTTGAGCGCGCGCGCGATGGTTCTAGCATGTGTATGTACATGTGCATGCATGCATGCATGTATGTATGTCTGTCGTATGTATACATGGATGGGTGGATTGATGTATGGACGGGTGGCTGTACGCATGCATGTTTGAATGTATGCATGCATACATGCATGCATGTATGTGTGTATGCATGCATGTATGTATGTGTGAATGTGTGTATGAGTGTCCGTATGTATGTATGCATGTCTGTCTGTATGTATGTATGTATATCTGTATGTCGGTATCTATGTATGTATGTATGTATGTATGCATGTATGTATGTATGTATGTATGTATGTATGTATGTATGTATGTGTGTATGTATGTGTGTGTATGTATGTACGTACGTACGTACGTATGTATGTATGTATGTATGTATGTATATATGTATATATGTATGTATGTATGTATGTATGTATGTATGTATGTATGTATGTATGTATGTATGTATGTATGTATGTATATGTGTATGTATGGATGACGGTATGTCGGTATGTCTGTATGTACGTATGTATGTATGTAGTGTTTGTGCATGCTACACATGTGTATGTGAGTATGAATCCTGCATGCATGTGTGTATGTATGTATGTTTGTATGTGTGTGTGTAAATTTCCTCTTCCTATATTTTTACAAGCCCGGGCGGAGGGAAAGCCCCTCACCCCCCCTGAACAAAACCGGGTTCCCGGGATCTGGGGCTTTGGGGCCCTCCGGACGGGCCTCGAAGCGGCCCCCCGGGCCTCGCGCCTGCACACCAAACCTCAAGGACCAAGGTGCATGTCGCGAAGCGCCACTGCAGCCTTGTATATATATATATATATGTATATGTATGTATGTGTGTATGCATTCATGTGTGTGGGTGTATGTGTGTACGTCCGGATGCATGTATGCATGTATGTGTGACCGTATGCATGTACGTATGCATGTATGTATCTATCTCTGCATGCATGCAACTACATACATATGCATATGTATGCATGTATGTATGTCGGAGGTTGGGGGGGAGATCGCAGTGGAACGGATGTGCCGTGCGTGTGGGCGAGGCGAAGCTGCGTAGGCGCGCGAGAGGAATGACCCCGCCGCCGCTAGGGCGATTCGGATGCAGTGGACCGCCCCTCCGCCCCTGGTGGGCGCGCGGTGGCCCGGGCTGTCCTGCCGTGGTGTCCTGTGTTGTTCCGTTGGTGTCCCGTCGGTATCCCGTCGGCGGTGGGCGAGCGATGGACGGGGGCGTCCCGCCTTGGTATCGATAGTGAACTCGATCGTGAGATCGAGAAGGAGATCGCTAGAATGGGACGGATCGTGAGGTCAAAAGTGAGATCGGCAGCGAGGTTGATTGTGACATTGGTTATGAGATCGATAGTGAGATCGATAGTGAGGTCGAGAGTGAGATCGATAATGATCCTGAACGCGACATCGATAGTGAGATCGATAGTGAGATCTATCGTGAGATCGATCGAGTGTGATCCTGTGAGGTCGATCGTAGGATCGATCGAATGATCTCGAAAACGGGGGCGATAGTGACAGTACATCGCAGCGCAACATCGTCACCACGCTTCGTCGCTAACTCGAAGGTGCGTCACCAGCATCGTCATCATCACACCCATCACATCTGCCATCAACTGGTGCTTCCCCCCCACACCCCAGGCTCCTTCTCACCCGAAGGGGTGGTCGTAGAGGTAGGCGTGCACGTACGCAACTGCAGATGCAGCATAGACATGCTGTTGCCGCCGCTCGTGCCGGAAAGCCCTCAAGTGGCCACTGCTGGCCTCTCCCTCGGCCGCCGTGGTCTGAGCGCACCCCTGGAAGTGGCCCCGGGGCGGGACGGAGCCGGAGCCGACCCTTTAAGGCATTGCTCGTCGGTGCGCATCCTCCGTTCGGCGAGGAACACCGAGGCGCCTCTTGGACCCTGAGATCTGACGTCATGAAACCATGAAGACGGAGGTTTTTCGTATTTTTCGGCCTCGATGGGGCCCTCGCCGGGCCCCTGGGACCGTCGAGAAACGACTCGGGATGAGAAACCGGTCCCGGGAAATGGGTCGAGACTTCTGGGGACCCCGTACTGAACAAATCACGACATCGGATCTCTGAGTCTTGGACCCTGAGCTCCGACGTTGCAGAAACATGGCAGCATTCACGCCCGGAGCCCCGGACCCCAGCTTTCTGCGCCGTGTTTCGAGCCGGATCGATCTGTGAGGGTCCTGGGCCCGAAGCTGGGCGAAAACGCCCATGGTGAAAGCATTGCGGCGCCAGGATCTCAGGGGATCTTCTTGCGGAGCAAAAACACGCTCGAAGCCGAAGGATTGCAACGGGGCATGGACGGCCGAGCGATGGCGAGGCCCCCAGGATTGGGGAAACGGAAGACTCGAGTACGCTGGGACTCGGGCTTGCCGACGTTTTACGAGCGCGCCCTGGGTTTTGACGGTCCAGTTGTCGTGGGATGTCTGCAGCGGGAATTTCAGACTGGGTCTCATCGTTTTCATGGATGACCCCGTCGGGCCAACCCGAGTCCTCCCAACCCAGGTCTTGCGTCTCCACGACCCTTGCGTGTTTGGTCGGGCACCACCCCGACTCCTGGGCCAGACATCCTTCGCAAGGCCTGCTGCCGTGCGAGGCTCACCTCGTGGTCTTTGGGCCCATGAGTTTCGTCTGGGCCGTCGCTGCTTCACCAGCGCGTCGGGCCAACCCGAGTCCCCCGAACCCGAGCCTTACGCTATGATATTCCAACCTACTGTATCCTTGATGACCAGAAAGAATCTCGAGCACCAGGGAAGTGCCGAAATCGGAGGGCTTTCACGTGTCGGGCCCTCGGAGGCGATGCTCGTTCGACACTGTTTCGATACTTCTCTGGGTGCTCGAAACTATTTCTGGCATGTGGTCCCGATGGGCGCAACAGAAGTCTTACGTGTCCCCCAGGAGTCAGGAGGGGAAAAGATACACAGACACAGTCCATCGTCGATTCCCCTGAAAAGATAGGAAACTATGGGAAGCGGAGGGGAAGACGAAGATCAGAAAGATATGAGAAGATATGGGGAATCCTGGGATTTGTGTGTATTTACGTATGTGTCTCTCTGGCCCCCCCCCCGAGAAGGCGGCGGCCGAGGCCCCCCCTCGCCGCGAGGGGCACGCGCCCGCCGACCCGCAGGGCACGCCGAGCGGCAGCCCGCGCGGCGGCCGGCAGTCCGGCGCCTTCCGCGGCGGCTCTGGAAGGAAGAAATATTGCCACCAGAGGAGGAGGAGGAGGAGGAGGAGGAGGAGGAGGAGGAGGAGGAGGAGGAGGAGGAGGAGAGAGGAGGAGGAGGAGGAGGAGGAGGAGGGAGGAGGAGGAGGAGGAGGAGGAGGAGGAGGAGGAGAGAGGAGGGAGGAGGAGAGGGAGAGGAGGAGGAGGAGGAGGAGGAGGAGGAGGAGGAGGAGGAGGAGGAGAGAGGAGGAGGAGGAGGAGGAGGAGGAGGAGGGGAGGAAGAGGAGGATAGGAGGTAGTAGGAGTAGGAGTAGGAGTAGGCGTAGGTAGGCGTAGGAGTAGGAGTAGGAGTAGGAGTAGGAGTAGGAGTAGGAGTAGGAGTAGGAGTAGGAGTAGGAGTAGGAGTAGGAGTAGGAGTAGGAGTAGGAGTAGGAGTAGGAGTAGGAGTAGGAGTAGGAGTCAAGCTAGCCAGCTCGAGCGAGTCAAGCATGGCATGCCCAGTCCCACCCGCCCTCCCACAACATAAGAAGCAAAGCTGGCACAACTGGGGGCCGAAGTCACACCGGCCAGCCGGTTTGGTACAGCTGATGCGGCCGCGATGGCGGTTGCCGACGGGAACTGGCGAGCGCGTGTTGAATGCCGCGCACGCATTGCCAGACGAGTCGAGAATGGCCCGGTACACCGCAGGAAGCCAGAGGTGGCCGGAGGAAGCCCGACGGTCTGACAGGACACCCCACAGCATTTTTGTGAAAAAGCATTGGGTTTTTGATGTTTTTATGTTGAAATGCTTGCAAACACACGGTGTTCGGTAGGATTCTGACATGAACGCGCGAGTGTGCTCTTTGTTGTATTTTTTGCACAGGATTCGCGGCCTGGGTGCATGACAGAGCATCGCGAGTGCACCGCGCGATGACGCGAAATCGCTGGATTTGACAGAATTCTTAAGATTCCTATGGTTTTCCTATGATTTCAGCAAGAGAGCCCGGGCGGGAAATTTGTACAATTTTTGTGAAAAAAGCATTGGGTTTTTGATGTTTTTATGTTGAAATGCTTGCAAACACACGGTGTTCGGTAGGATTCAGACATGAACGCGCGCGTGTGCTCTTTGTGGTATTTTTTGCAATGGATTATCGCCGTGGACGACAGGACGTCCATGTCGAGAGGAAAAAATAAGAAAAATGTTGATTTTGTATTGTTTTTTACAGGTTAGGATGGGACCCCCCGGATGCGGCCCCTAATGGCCGGCCTGAGGGGGGAGTAGGAGTATATTCTAATAAGGAATAAGGATAGGAGTAGGTAGGAGTAGGAGTAGGAGTAGGAGTAGGAGTAGGAGTCAAGCTAGCCAGCTCGAGCGAGTCAAGCATGGCATGCCCAGTCCCACCCGCCCTCCCACAACATAAGAAGCAAAGCTGGCACAACTGGGGGCCGAAGTCACACCGGCCAGCCGGTTTGGTACAGCTGATGCGGCCGCGATGGCGGTTGCCGACGGGAACTGGCGAGCGCGTGTTGAATGCCGCGCACGCATTGCCAGACGAGTCGAGAATGGCCCGGTACACCGCAGGAAGCCAGAGGTGGCCGGAGGAAGCCCGACGGTCTGACAGGACACCCCAAAGCATTTTTGTGAAAAAGCATTTGGTTTTTGATGTTTTTATGTTGAAATGCTTGCAAACACACGGTGTTCGGTAGGATTCTGACATGAACGCGCGAGTGTGCTCTTTGTGGTATTTTTTTGCACAGGATTCGCGGCCTGGGTGCATGACAGAGCATCGCGAGTGCACCGCGCGATGACGTGAAATCGCTGGATTTGACAGAATTCTTAAGATTCCTATGGTTTTCCTATGATTTCAGCAAGAGAGCCCGGGCGGGAAATTTGTACAATTTTTGTGAAAAAAGCATTGGGTTTTTGATGTTTTTATGTTGAAATGCTTGCAAACACACGGTGTTCGGTAGGATTCTGACATGAACGCGCGCGTGTGCTCTTTGTGGTATTTTTTGCAATGGATTATCGCCGTGGACGACAGGACGTCCATGTCGAGAGGAAAAAATAAGAAAAATGTTGATTTTGTATTGTTTTTTACAGGTTAGGATGGGACCCCCCGGATGCGGCCCCTAATGGCCGGCCTGAGGGGGGAGTAGGAGTATATTCTAATAAGGAATAAGGATAGGAGTAGGAGTAGGAGTAGGAGTAGGAGTAGGAGTAGGAGTAGGAGTAGGAGTAGGAGTCAAGCTAGCCAGCTCGAGCGAGTCAAGCATGGCATGCCCAGTCCCACCCGCCCTCCCACAACATAAGAAGCAAAGCTGGCACAACTGGGGGCCGAAGTCACACCGGCCAGCCGGTTTGGTACAGCTGATGCGGCCGCGATGGCGGTTGCCGACGGGAACTGGCGAGCGCGTGTTGAATGCCGCGCACGCATTGCCAGACGAGTCGAGAATGGCCCGGTACACCGCAGGAAGCCAGAGGTGGCCGGAGGAAGCCCGACGGTCTGACAGGACACCCCAAAGCATTTTTGTGAAAAAGCATTGGGTTTTTGATGTTTTTATGTTGAAATGCTTGCAAACACACGGTGTTCGGTAGGATTCTGACATGAACGCGCGAGTGTGCTCTTTGTGGTATTTTTTGCACAGGATTCGCGGCCTGGGTGCATGACAGAGCATCGCGAGTGCACCGCGCGATGACGTGAAATCGCTGGATTTGACCGAATTCTTAAGATTCCTATGGTTTTCCTATGATTTCAGCAAGAGAGCCCGGGCGGGAAATTTGTACAATTTTTGTGAAAAAGCATTGGGTTTTTGATGTTTTTATGTTGAAATGCTTGCAAACACACGGTGTTCGGTAGGATTCTGACATGAACGCGCGCGTGTGCTCTTTGTGGTATTTTTTGCAATGGATTATCGCCGTGGACGACAGGACGTCCATGTCGAGAGGAAAAAATAAGAAAAATGTTGATTTTGTATTGTTTTTTACAGGTTAGGATGGGACCCCCCGGATGCGGCCCCTAATGGCCGGCCTGAGGGGGGAGTAGGAGTATATTCTAATAAGGAATAAGGATAGGAGTAGGAGTCAAGCTAGCCAGCTCGAGCGAGTCAAGCATGGCATGCCCAGTCCCACCCGCCCTCCCACAACATAAGAAGCAAAACTGGCACAACTGGGGGCCGAAGTCACACCGGCCAGCCGGTTTGGTACAGCTGATGCGGCCGCGATGGCGGTTGCCGACGGGAACTGGCGAGCGCGTGTTGAATGCCGCGCACGCATTGCCAGACGAGTCGAGAATGGCCCGGTACACCGCAGGAAGCCAGAGGTGGCCGGAGGAAGCCCGACGGTCTGACAGGACACCCCAAAGCATTTTTGTGAAAAAGCATTGGGTTTTTGATGTTTTTATGTTGAAATGCTTGCAAACACACGGTGTTCGGTAGGATTCTGACATGAACGCGCGAGTGTGCTCTTTGTGTATTTTTTGCACAGGATTCGCGGCCTGGGTGCATGACAGAGCATCGCGAGTGCACCGCGCGATGACGTGAAATCGCTGGATTTGACCGAATTCTTAAGATTCCTATGGTTTTCCTATGATTTCAGCAAGAGAGCCCGGGCGGGAAATTTGTAGAATTTTTGTGAAAAAGCATTGGGTTTTTGATGTTTTTATGTTGAAATGCTTGCAAACACAGGTGTTCGGTAGGATTCTGACATGAACGCGCGCGTGTGCTCTTTGTGGTATTTTTTGCAATGGATTATCGCCGTGGACGACAGGACGTCCATGTCGAGAGGAAAAAATAGGAAACATGTTGATTTTGTATTGTTTTTTACAGGTTAGGATGGGACCACCCGGATGCGGCCCCTATCGGCCGGCCTGAGGGGGGAGTAGGAGTATATTCTAATAAGGAATAAGGATATGAGTAGGAGTAGGAGTAGGAGTAGGAGTAGGAGTAGTAGTAGGAGTAGTAGTAGTAGTAGTAGTAGTAGTAGTAGTAGTAGGAGTAGTAGTAGTAGTAGTAGTAGTAGTAGTAGTAGTAGTAGTAGTAGTAGTAGTAATAGTAGTAGTA
>CAUYUJ010006388.1:0-10000 GCA_963575745.1 Prorocentrum cordatum
GGAGGAGGAGGAGGAGGAGGAGGAGGAGGAGGAGGAGGAGGAGGAGGAGGAGGGAGGAGGATCCCCTGGCGCGCGGAGAGCGCGCCCAGGGCGCCGCCAGAGGCGCCCTCGGCGCCGCTCCGAGGAGTCCGCGCGGGCCTCCAAGAGCTCACGAGTATCATAAAGCAGCCCAGGGAGGCACAAGCAGAGCTACACAGATTCCAGGACCCCCCCCACACTTGTCCATCTTTCCTGGACTTCCCTCGTCCCCCCATGTCCCATACCTCTTCCAGGTTGGTATGAGAATCGACGTTTACTTGTCCTTGTGCAGACTGTTTCCTCCTACAGCTGGACCTAGAACAGAAGAGCGCCCCTGAAGAGCATGAGACCCTCCGCCGGCCAAATTGAAGAACATTCGAGGGTGCCCTCCCCCAGGATGCCACAGGAACACCGAACAAGCACGAAGAACCTCCACGAAACGACCTCGCTCTTATACCTCGGTCCGACCGTGATTCGTGCCACTGTTTCTCCCCGAAGGCCAGGGCGAGCTTCAGCAGGAGCGCGCACAGCGCGAGCCACGCGACCCGGAGCGGCCTGAGACGGCGCCCGCCAGGGAGCGACGGAAGGGCCTGGTGCCATAGCCAGTCGCGGGCCTCGGGCAGGAGCTGCGCGATCGCGCCGAAGGACAGCAGCAGCGAGTTGCTGGCGGACGCGTAGACGAACAGCGTGTCCCTCGTCGTGGGCGGAGCGCGTATCCGTGTCCGCGGCATCGCAGGCTGGCCCCGTGGGCCGCGACCCCGCGGATGCGGAGTGCGTTCTGTGCGCCGGCGCTCCACGCGGAGCGCCTCCGTGCGACAGCGTGTCCGCGGGATCGCGCCCCAAAGCACCCAGGCCGCGAAGGCGCGAGAACGGATATACGTTCGCCGCGCGTGGCCTCGCGGGGAGCTCCTGAAGGAACGTCAGGAAGACCAGCTGGAGGGCTGCCTGCTCAACATCCTGGAACAGCGCGCGGGCCATGGCGATGCGCACCTCGGCGGCCGCTGCGGCCCACGAGCTCTCCCCGCCCAGGTGCTCCTGTAGGGCCGGTTGGACCAGGTGGGTCAGCAAGAGGTTGTTGGAGCTACGCAGTGCCTGGAAGATGCCCTCCACTCGCAGCCTCTCGCGATCCTCTGGATTCTGAGCTCGTCGGAAGAGGAGGTAGCATCTGAACAGCATGAAGAGCTGCACGCAGATCTGCATGGCACCGACCCCAAACAGCAAAAGCCATGCAGCCACGCGCCATACGTCGTAATCACACGTCCGTGCCAACACGTAGAAGACAACATCCTGATACGTGCTGCTCAACAGCATGCCCATGGCCACAAGCCGGATCCCGCACCGGAGCCAGTAGCGAACGAACAACCTGCAGCCGCTGGAGCCGCAAACCACACAAACCAACGCGACATTTGACAAGACGGAGAAAAGCATGTAATAGAACCAAGCCAGGTGCACCTCCATTGGATAGCCGACCTCGCACGAGTAGTCCGCTTGGCCCGCCACGTACAGCGGCAGTATGACAGCAGCTACCACGTTGCCCACGCCCTGGATAGCCAGCACGCCGGCGGCGCGGGCAGTCTTGAGCCAGGCAAACATGCCGTGTGCTACCTCGGTGCGAAGGTCCCCAGGCGGCGCGGGCGCAGCACCCTGTTGCACCTGATCGGGGGGGGCGCGGCACAGACGGAAAGGACAACGGCGAGCGACGCCCAAGCCGGCGGCTTCAATGACGTCCACGACGCTGTCGTCCAGCGTTGGGCCCTTCAGCCTCGTGAGCCTCGGCGGCCGCTGCACGACCCGCGCCCCCTGCCAGTCCGCCAGGCCGCTGTGCGGGACCCAGCCAGTCCTCTGGGCAGTGCCACGGGGGGAGATCACAACCAGGGGGGGGTCGCTACCTCCTCTGAGAAATGGACCACGGCGGATCCGGCAGGGCCCCCCAGGACCCCCGAAGACGCCCAAACACGCCCAAAACATCCTCGATCGTCCCTCCTCGATCCCCGGCTTCTAGACCCAGACATGCAGTGTTTCGATTGCCTCAAGATGGGGCCCCCGAGGTCCCAACTCACTCCCCGGGGCCAGGATTCCATCCTGAATCGGTGTTTGATAGTGAGGGGGCCCGGCCATGCCCGTGGGAGCCAAACTCGGCCAAGACCGCCCGCCCTGGTCTGCACGACGCAACCATCTCTGGGGAAGGAAATGTGACCCCCCTTTGGCGCTAGACGTTCCAAGCCCCCTCCAAGAGACCCCAAGGAAGCCCCAAGAGGCCCCCACGAGGCTTCCAAGCGGCCTCTAAGAGTTTCCCAAGAGGCCCACAAACTACCCCCAAGAGGCCCCCAAGAGCGCTCGTCGTCGTCGTCATTCAGGGTCGGCGGCACCGGCCGTAAGGCCTTCGCAATATGACCCCCATTTGGCGTTCCCTTCGCATCCCTGCCCGAATCCTGAGGAGCTGGCGGCGCCACTTCTCCCGCTCCTTGGCCGAGGGCGGCACCGCCCCCCGTTCGGGGGCGAGCGGGCCGCGGGGAGGGGGGGGGGGCACACACGCACACACACACACACACACAAACACACATACACACACACACACACACACAGCAAGCGGTTTGCGTCGCGGCCGCGCGCGCGGAAACGCGGCGGAGGAAGTCCGGCGAGGAGAAGCGCGCGGCCAGCCTAGGTCACGCGACACGGGGGCACTGGGAGCAAAGGGGACGAGAAATGGGCAGACAACCGGGGACACATGCATAAACACACACTCGAAACACACACACACACACACACACACACACACACAAACTCACACACACACACACACACACACACACACACACACACAAACACACACACACACACACACACACACACACACACACACACACACACACACACACACACACACACACACACACACACACACACACACACACACACACACACACACACACACACACACACACACACGCACACGCACACACACACACACATACACATACACATATATATTTATACATATGTATGTAAATGCATGAGTGTGTCGGCGGCGACTTGGGTCCAAGTCGAGCGGTTACGATTTGAGGACGCCAGGGGACATTGAGTTTACTTTGGGATGGGAAAAAGAATTGAAACAGGCTCGTGAAACTGGGAAGTAAATAGCTGGAATATGATTGGTCGAACGAGACCGATCCCATAACTAGCAAAAATGTCACCTCCCATCACTGGCCACGCAGCGCAGCCCCACATGGCACGACGGGCCGCGTCTGGCACATAGGCTAAGCATCCTGCTGCGATCTGGCCCCGTGGGCCAGCGAATCCACTTGAAACGCCTGGCTGGCCCTGCCTGCATCAGGTGGCCGATTAACGCGGGCGAACCCAGAGAACCAACGCATCGAAAAATACAAGACGGTTTTTTTCCAAATTTTCGGCCGTATAAGGGGCCCGCGCCGGGCCCTGGGACCGTCAAGAAACGACCCAGGATGAAAAAAAAACGGCCCTGGGGAATGGGTCGAGACTTCGGGGGGCCGCGCATTGAAAAGAAACACGACATCGGATCTCTGGAAATACAACGCCAAGCCAGGAACGCCGCAAACGCAACGCATCTTCAGCTCGCAGCGTCTGCGCCGCGACCTACGCCTGCCCCACCCACAATGCCCCTGTCATCCCGTTCCACCTCGTCATCCCCCCAACACCCGACTCCCCCCTTGTTTCTCCTCCCCTTGTGTCTTCCTCTCCTTCTCGTTCCCGTGTCCTCGCCGCGCCCGCCCCCGCCTCGCGCGCGCGCCTCCCCCCCTCTCCTGTCCTCTCACCGCGCCTCGGTCCTTCCTCCTCCTCGTCGCAACCCTTCGTTTCCTCCGCCGCCCCCTCCGCCTCCACCTCGGCCTGCTCCTGCTCATCATCCCTGGCCCCATCGCGCCGCGGGCTCCACTGGAAGACTCCGGAGCCGAGCGCCCCCTGGGCCCTGGGAAGCCGGGGCTTCCGCCGGGCGGCGAGGCTTCCGCCCGGCGGCGAAGCCCTGGGGCCGCCCGGCGGGCTTCCGGGAATAGCTTTTGCACGCGAAACTTACTCAGGTTTAGGAGACCTCCCCCGCGGACTTCCCGCGGAAATCCGGGAATAGCAGCTGTTCGGTCTGCGCGGAGTACCTGTCTTCAGTTCTGACTCCGTGCTCTAGCTGACTCCGAAGCTGTTTCAAAGCCATCCGCTTCGTTTGGGCTCCCATGCAGGCGGGCGGCAACACCTCCTTGCAGAGTCGCCCCCCGCGAAGTCCCTGCCGCCGCGCCGCCGGCCGGACGAGTCTCCAGGCCGCCGGGCCTCCGGGCCAGGCTGGCGGTACCAGGCCACCGGGCCCGGCCGGGCCGGGGGGCCAGGCTGGGCCCTCGCCCAAACTCACCTGCCCTCGCTTACCTTCTGACCCCAGCAGCACACATGAGACGATTGCTGTGGTGCCTGAACGGTCTCACTCTGTCACAAAGAAGCACACGCCCCTTCACTCTTACCCTCAACCAAAATGAAGGGGCCCTGGGGCACACAAATCAATACACACAAATAAAAGGATTCCCTATATTTCCTACATGTTCTGGTTTTTTGTCTTCCCCCCCACACATCCCATATTTTCCCATATTTTCTGCGGACTCGACGATTAACTGTGTCTGTGTGTTTTTTCCCTCCTGACAAAAGCCTCTCGTTTCCCCCGCTCTCCGCGCACTCTCGGCTGCACTGGCGCCGCCAAGTCCGCCGGCCGCCAGCACGGCCGCCAGCTCGCCGACCAACCGGTCCGCCAGCTGCCCGCCTGCCCGACGGGCGGCAAGGGCCCCGCGTAGGTTTTCACGAGGATCCCCGCGCGGGCCTCGCCCGTGGGGCCCCTCCTCCTCCTCCTCCTCCTCCTCCTCCTCCTCCTCCTCCTCCTCCTCCTCCCTCCTCCTCCTCCTCCTCCTCCTCCTCCTCCTCCTCCTCCTCCGACCTGCGCGCGGACCAACTACTGGATCCCAGCAACACGGCCTCGCTGCTGAAATTCGACCCACTGGGTCTCGTCGCTCGCCGCTCTGGGCACTGGGCCTCGCTCGTCGGGGCCCGCAGATTGCAGCCTGCAGACAAAAGCGCTGGCTGCGCCCAGCACGGGCCTCCACCGCGCGGCGGAACCCGCAGACTGCAACTCTAGGGCCAGATTTTGTCCGTTGATGCAGAACTGCTGGGTCGGGAGGCAGTTACGCTGCCCCGCATCGCGCGGTTCAAACTCTTGCGCCCCGAACAGCGCGGTGCAACGCAGCCCCCTCGCGACCATCGCTGGCGCTGCACTTTGAGATGCTCTCTTCCTCGAGCACCTACGCCTACACCACCGTATTGCACCAGCTCGATCCCACTGCAAATCTGGAACTCAGATGAAAGGTCTAACTGTTCGGTCCGAAGGACATTCATGTTCAAACGTGCCGATCGGACCACCCGACGGGTGATAAGGAGGTCGGGGGGGGGGAGGCGGTCGATTTGAGATGGTTCTGGGTCCTGTGGTCGCGCACATATGCCAATATATCGATCGATCTTTCTATCTAAATATCTCTTTTGGATAATCATAGTCCGATGTATACACATACCTATATACACATGTACACATATATCTATGTATAATACAAGTAGATGTCCTGGTAGATCTGTGTACGCATATCAGCCTATCAGTCGATCAAACAATAATCCAACCAAACAATGTATACATGTATATATGTCCAACTAGATACGTCTCTGTCTATATCTGGAGATCGGTATATATCTCTATAGACAGTCAATCTACATATATGTATGTGTTTATAGCTATCTCTCTATGTTACGATATAACAAAATAAATCGTATAGATATGTCTCTTTGTCTGTATATCTATATACATATATATATATATATCAACCATCGGGACAACCATCGGGACAACCATCGGGACAACCATCGGGACAACCATCGGGACAACCATCGGGACAACCGCTGGGACAACCATCGGGACAACCATCGGGAAAACCATCGGGACAACCAGCGGGACAACCATCGGGACAACCATCGGGACAACCATCAGGGCAACCATCGGGGCAACCATCAGGACCACCATCGGGACAACCATCGGGACAACCACAACCATCGGGAAAACCGTCGGGACAACCGCCGGGACAACCGGGGGCCATGCCCGACGCTCGGGGGGCGGCCCTGTTGGCAATAGATGGCCCCTACTACGAATGGAACTCGCGCGGCTTCGCCGCGCCCGCACGCACGACACAAACCGAAACCGAAACCGATTTCCCGGTTGGGGTCACTTCTGTTCCAACCCCCCAACCGCCGATACTCATACGCGAGCCAAGTTCTCACTGCAAAGAACTTCCGACCCCAAGAACAGAAGCACTTCTGACTTGTCCTAGTCGTTATTGAATTAAGGTAGCTGGCGCTGGCGCTGTCTGGGAGAGGGACACACACACACACGCACACACACACACACACACACACACACACACACACGCACGCACACACACACACACACACACACACACACACACACACACACACACGCACACGCACACGCACACACACACACACACACACACACACACACACACACACACACACGCGCGCGCGCGCAAGCTCGGCCCCACGCAAGCCAATCGAGCGACGCGCTCGGCGCCGCGCGCCCAGTGCAGCGAACTGCCGCCGGGGCGAGCGGAGGTCCTCACGGGGCAGCCTGGGAGCGGAAGAGCGCCAGGCCCTCACGGGGGCAGCGGCGGGGGGCCGCGGGCAGCGGCCCGCGGCAGGGAGCAGCGGGCCGCGGCGCCAGACGGACCCCACGGGACGGGCCCTGGCGGGCGCCGGCGGGCCAGACACGCACTCGGGCGAGCTTCCTGGGAGTGCGGGCAACGCACGGCAAAGGGCACGAGCACCAGCACAGGATCGACGGCACGGCAGCATGAGCAGCGACGCAAGGCAGAAGCCGGCGGATGCAGCCGTGCGCAACTTCGGGCGACGAGGGGCCAGCACGACAGAGGCGAGGAGGGCCAAGCAAGGGCAGAGTGGGAGAGCGGGGAGCCGCGAGCGGCAGCTGGGGACGGAAGGAGAGGGAGACCTAGACAAGCGATGTCTGGATTTCTGTCAACACGCGACGATCCCTGGTGAAAACCCGAACCTGTCCCAAGGGCGAGTTGTTTCGTCCTGACTCGTTGTTCGACTGTCCTGGGGCACAGCGAGGGCCCGAGAGCCCGAAAATGGCCACAAAAACTCCCTCCTCCTCCTCCTCCTCCTCCTCTTCCTCCTCCTCCTCCTCGTCGTCGTCGGCGGCGGCGTCGTCCTGTCGTCGTCGTCCTCTGTCGTCGTCCTCTGTCGTCGTCGTCGTCGTCCTCTGTCGTCGTCCTCTGTCGTCGTCCTCTGTCGTCGTCCTCTGTCGTCGTCCTCTGTCGTCGTCCTCTGTCGTCGTCCTCTGTCGTCGTCCTCTGTCGTCGTCCTCTGTCGTCGTCCTCTGTCGTCGTCGTCGTCGTCGTCGTCGTCGTCGTCGTCGTCGTCGTCGTCGTCGTCGTCGTCGTGGTCGGCGTCGGCGTCGTCCGAGGCCTGCCGTCGCGCTCGCCTCCTCACGGCGAGAGGAGGTGTGGGCAACGGGCACGGTGCGGACGAGCGGCGGCGGCCGGGGGCCCGCGGCGGACGGCCGGGGGGAGGGCCCGCGGCCCGCGCCGAGGTCGGCAGAGCAGCGGACGGGAAGGCAGAGGGTCAGAGCGAGGTGCGCGGCACGCTGCCCGATCCATGCAGAGGGACTGCTCTTCCGTGCTGCCCCTCCCTGCCCCCCCCCCCCCGACGCCGCGCACGTGTGCCACGGAGGAGGCCTGGAGCTCTCCCGAAGCCCCCGAGCCTCCGCGCGGAGCCAGAGTCCTGGACGGCCCCAGGGCTCGAAGCAGGAAGATCTGGAGGCCGAAATCACGCAAGGAGGAGGAGGAGGAGGAGGAGGAAGGAGGAGGAGGATGGCGGAGGACGGAGGAGGAGGAAGGCGGAGGAGGAGGGAGGAGGAGGGAGGAGGAGGACGGAGGAGGAGGGAGGAGGAGGAGGAGGAGGAGGAGGGAGGAGGAGGGAGGAGGAGGAGGAGGAGGAGGAGGAGGAAACAACCCGCAGAGGTGAAGCAGGCAGGGCGTCGGAGCTCTGGGCGCACGGTCGGAAAAAAAATGTTGCTCCGCGTGTGGCCACGGCGGCCCCGGCGCGACGCGCTTTTGGTCCCCCTGCGGGCGGGCGGCGTGCCGCTGCGCCTCCGCGGGGAGGGGGGTACGACGTTGAGCGACTTTAGGCTTATTGCGGGATGACGATTAAAAAAACTGGATGGGACGCACATGGACATACTAATACTATATGTCCTCCTTGGAGGCGCGCGTCCGACCCGAACATATAGTATACCCATCTTGTAGTATATCGTTTCCCGAGCGGTGTGGCCAGAAAGCGCCCGCCACGACGCATATACTATAAGATTTCTCGGTGCGCGCGTCGCCCCTGGGGGGGCGACGCACATATAGTATAAGTATGTTGGGGTGTTGCCGACTGGAGGGAACGATCAAACAAATAGTTTTCTGCTATCTGTGTACAACTTTCTGACTGGAAGAGAACGATTTGTTAAAAAATAGTGTTCCAGCCCGCGGCCGGTTTTTTCTAATCGTCATCCCGGGCGCCGCCGCGTGAACACGACCCCCGGTCATTTATTCATCGACATCCTCCATTAGGTCGGGCTTCATCAAAACATGTCCCAAAAAATCGTCATCAATTCTCAAAAAGATCGTCCCCACATTACACGTCGGTCGGAAGAAGCAGGTAGAAACATGAAGGCCCGGGAAACTGACGCCTGGGGACCGCGGAGTGGAGGCAGCGTGCCGCGCCGAAAAGTGGTGGGCCACAGCCAGCGGAGCGACACACGATCCCAGAGGTCGGGGTAAAGAGACGGGACGGCGCTCCTGCTCCCGAGGCAGGCTGACTGCAAACTGCACGTGCATGACGTGGGCGTCGACGTCCTCGCCATGGTCAACCTGGGGGGCTCCTCCTGCTCCTTCTCCTCCTCCTCCATTGCTTTCCCTTATAAATAAATTCTCCCTGTCGCAGCCCGAGGCCAGTTTTAGGGCGGTCTGGGCGTTTCACCTCAGACGTCCTCACCAATTATGAGCCTGACGCTTAAACATTGGCAACAGCTTCACGGATGGAGGGCGGGTCGTTTTCAAAATGTGGGCTCTCGCATCAGCGCCGCGCACACTCTTTTCAAACATGTACACGAGCTTCACGGATTGAGGGCGATTCCTTTTCAAAATGTAGCTCTCGCCTTAGCGTCGCGCAGATTCGTTTTAAACATTCGCTAGAGTTTCACGGATTGAGGGCAGGGCCTTTTCAAAATGAGGCTCTCGCCTTAGCGACGCGCACTTTCGTACTTGTTATGTGCAAACGGTTCACGGGTTTCCATGATCAACGTAGCAGAAATGGCGCTTTGGAAGGATTCATGATTATGAGGGTGCCACAGTTACGTGGATTCGCGGTGTTGAAATCCCAGGAATGGCGTTCTGGCACGAATCGGGATCGTCAAGACGCAACACTCAGGTTGATCCGTGGCGTTGGAATCCTGAGAACGATGTTTGTCATGCATCAGGGTCGTCGAACGGTTGTCTTCTAACGAGGCAATTCCCTCATTGAAAATGGCCCCTTGTAGGGGCATATTAAAAGGAAGCCTGGAGCGAGGGTTCATTCCAACATCGTTGACGACTATTGAGTTTACACTGGTCCTCCGCCTCCTCCTCCTCCTTCTCCTCCTCCTCCTCCTCCTCATCCTCCTCATCCTCGTTCTCCCTCTCCTCATCCTCCTCCTCCTTCCTCCTCCTTCTCATCGTCCTCCTCTTCCTCCTCCTCGTCCTCCTCCTCCTCATCCTCCTCCTCGGTTTCATCCTCCTCCTCCTTCTCCGTTCCTTGTCCTTCTGAACAACTCCGCCCTGTCGCACCCCGAAGCTGGTCGAAAGGGCGAGCCTGGCGC
>CAUYUJ010006388.1:15000-53967 GCA_963575745.1 Prorocentrum cordatum
CGCGGGCCTGTCTGCGCAGCCTTCCTCGCCCCTGGGGAACTCAAAAGGCACCGATACCACTACTCCCGGGACCTCTCCTGGGGCTCTGACCAGAACTTCGAGGCGAATCCGACGGTGGCGACGAGGGCCTCCTGGGAGGCCCAGAGAAGGGGAAAGCGGGCGAGAGGTCGAGGTATGGGTACCCTTTTCTCCGCTGAGCCCCTCTTGGCGGCGCGCACAAAGGGGTGGAGGGAGGGGGGAGGGCTTCTTCTGCTTCTTAGAAGGCGGCGGCCTTGCATCTACAGATAAGGCCCGCGCCTTCTAAGAAGCAGAGGTGCTTCTAAGAAGCCCTCCCCCCTCCCCCCCACCCCCCTCTGCGCGTGGCTGACCCTCCCCGCCCGACCTGAGGGCAGCGGCTGACCCACGCGGAGAGCGCCCGGCGCGGCAGCATCTCGCACTTCGTCAGGCCCGCGCCGCTGGCCACCGCCCGCCACAGCATCTGCTCGGTGGGCAGCGTGCTGCCGGCCGTCGCCCTGGCGCGCCCCGGGCCCACCATGGGCCCTTCGGAGGCGCTCCTCGGCCTCCTCTCGTCCCTCCCTGCTCGTCCTCGTGCTGCTGCCTGCCCTCCGCCTCCTCCCCCCGTCCGCCTCCCCCGTCCTCCTCCTCCTCCTCCTCCTCCTCCCTCTCCTCCTCCTCCTCCTCCTCCTTCTCCTCCTATTCCTCCTCCTCCTCCTCCTCCTCCTCCTCCTCTTCATCCTCCCCTCCTCCTCCTCCGCCTCCCCTCCTCCTCCTCCTCTTCATCCTCCTCCTCCTCCTCCTCCTCCGCCTCCTCCTCCTCTTCCTCCTCCTCATCCTCCTCCTCCTCCTGCTACTCCTCCTCCTCCTCCTGCTACTCCGCCTTCTCAGACGGTCCAAGAGGCCTCCAAGACAGCCCAAAAGGGCTCCAAGAGGACTCTCAGCAGGGCCCGAAGATTTCAAATTCATAGATGTCCCACTGGTCTTGCGCGATCTTACACTTCCAGGCTCCGGCGAGACTGCCCAAGAGGCCTCCAATATGACCCCAAGACGGCCCAAAGAGCTCTCAAGAGCGCCCTCAGACGGCCCGAGGGAGCCTCTAAGACGCCCGCGAGGCCCCCGAGGACCCAAAGAGGCTCCGAGAGAGCAGCAGGGAAGAGAAGGAGGGGAGGAAGACGACGACACGACGAGCACGAGGAAGACGACGACGCGACGAGCACGACGAGCACGAGGAGGAAGACGACGACGACATGACGAGCACGACGACACGACGAGGAGGAAGACGACGAGGAGGAAGACGACGACACGACGAGCACGACGAGGAAGACGACGACACGACGAGCACGAGGAAGACGACGAGCACGACGAGGAAGACGACGGCACGACGAGCACGAGGGAGACGACGACACGACGAGCACAAGGAGCGTGCCGCATCAGACGCTTCTCCCAGGCCTCGGGGCACTAGGCGCCACACGCTGCAGCTCCCCGTGCTCCTCGAGCGGTCGACGCCGAGAGCGCTGGGCTGGCACGGTGGCGGGACGTGCCACAGGCAGCTCGTTCCTCCTCCCTCCCTCCTCCTCGTTCCTCCTCCCTCCCTCCTCCTCGTCCCCCCTCCTCCTCGTGCCTCCTCCTTTTCCTCCCTCGTCCCCCCCCTCCTCCTCGTTCCTCCTCCCTCCCTCCTCCTTTTATCCTCCTCCTCTTCCTCCTCCCTCGTGCTCCCCCTCGTCCCCCCGCCTTGGAGACTTTTGCATGCATCACGCATGCTCTCTCTGGACGGTTTCCCCCGGGGTCGTGGGCGACCCGAGGAGGGGAGGGCGAAGAGGAGGGCGAGGAGGAAGGAGGAGGAGAAGGAGGAGGCGGAGAGAAGAGGCGGAGAGGGGAGGAGGACGGGTCGCCTTAGCCCTTCGGAGATACCCTCCAGTTCTCTCGCGTCCGTGGTGCCAAGCAAATCTTGGCTGGCGGCGCAGAGTACACTGGCACGCGCCAGAGTGCGCAACGCCTCCCCACGTCCTGCCCGATACCTCTCTCCCCCCCCCCCTGGCGGAGGGAGAAGTACCTGCAGGATCCCACGGCGTCTTCCGATGCAGGCTGGCCGACGTTTCCCCGAGCTTGGACCCCTGCGGGGCCATGCCCGCGCCATGGGCCCCGCCAGAAACGAGGAGAGCAACTGCTAAGCGAGACGAACGTCCGCGGCGCGACTCCCACACGCGCCCCGTGCCCACAAGAAGCCCACCCGCGGCGAGTGAACATCGCGCGTCAGGCGGAGTCGAGGTACTCCGAGGCCACATGTGTGTTCACACACACACACACATATCGATGTACACAGTTATATCTATATATATATATACACAACTATAATATCATATGTCTGTCGGCGGTGCCCGGTGCAGAGCAACCCCCCACCCACCCCCCACCCCCACGGGACTTACGAACCCTCCCGGAACGTACCGCTGGTGCAGCACGGTACGAAACCCCCCACGATACCCCGAGATGCGAGCGTCGGGGAGCGTGCATGTGGGAGCTCCCGGGGAGCGCGTGCGAGCGTCCTGGGTGCTTAGGAGCGCTGGGGGGGGCGCCCTACGACGGTGGCGGCGCCGACGGCGGTGAAGGCGACGACGACGACGACGACGACGACGACGACGACGACGACGACGACGACGACGACGTATATCCAGAGATCCCCGGAGGCTTCCAAAGGTCCCCCGAAGGAGGAGTGAGCTTGAGCATGAACGCTCTGGAAGCTCCAGTCGATGCCAAGGCCAACCTGCAACGACACCAGGAGGAGGGAGAGAGAAGGGAGGAGACGGGACCGAGGCGCTGGCTGAACGAGGTACGGAGTTGTTTGAGACGTGCGTGGCCTTGTTCGGGACTCCCGGGGCACACTCGTCGCCACGGCTGGATCTGCTAGCTGCCACGAGGCGCGCGGCCAGGGGCGTGAGGGCAGGGTCGTCGGCGCACTCCGCCTGGAGTGCGGGTCGAAGCCTGGCGGCCTGAAAGCGCGGACGCGGAGAGAGACGCACAGAGACGCAGGCTGCAGGAAACCCATGGGCTCTCCTCCTTATCCCCATGTCTCTCAACCTGCCCCCAACCCAGCCCAACGCCTACGTGGAGGCGGACGAGGAGGAGGAGGAGGAGGAGGAAGAAGAAGAAGAGGATTCGGGAGGAGGGGAAAGAGGATCGGGAGGAGGAGGAGTTGGAGCTAACAGGTGATAGGCCCCGTGGCGCTGGCCTCGGGGGTGCCCCACGAGTCGTCCTCCTCGTCGTTCCTGGGCGTCGTCCTCGTCGTTCTCCGAAGTCGCCGTGGAAGTCCAAAAGGCGCCCGAAGCGTTCCCCCGCTTCTACAGAGCCCCCCTCCCCGCTCCCTCAGGGGCCCCCACCCGACTGCCGCAGGAAGGGGGGGGGAGGGGGGGGGGGAGGGGCGCGCCTGTGAGCCCAGTGCGAAGCCCCCCGGGAAGCAGGGGGGCCCGCCAGCGCGCCAGGTACGGAACCGCCCGGGAAGCCCCATGAAGGGGGGGTCGTGCGGTCGTGCCACCGCGCACCAACGGTGTGTGTGTGTAGATTCTATATATATGTATATATATATGAGTGTATATATATACATATATATGTGCATATGCTTGTGAACATACATGCATGCGCATAGGCATACGTAGATTTGTACTCGAACACAAGCATGCGTGCTTACTTACATACACACAGACATTCATGCATGCATGCATGCATGCATACAGACAGACAGACAGGCAGACATAAATGCATGCATACATTCATACATGCATACCTACACGCCTGTCTGCCTGCCTGCCTGTCTACCGACCTACCTACTTACCTACAGACACTCACGCACGCACGCACGCACGCACGCACGCACGCACGCACGCACGCATGCCGTGCATGCATACATACATACATGCATACAGACATACGGACATACAGACATACGGACATACAGACATACGGTCATGCAGGCATACAGACATACATACAGACATACAGACATGTGTGTGCTATTATGCAAGGTTGGGCGTCTCAACAACGTGATAGACAGTGACGCGCCTCCGTCCGGAGGTCTATATATATATATATACATATATATATGCATATACATGGAGATATAGACATATAAATATGTATATACATATATATACACGTAGATGCATGCATGCATGCATGCATGCATGCATGTATGCATGCATGCATACACACATACATTCATACAGACATACATGCATGTTACGGGGGTAAAACATCATAGTGTTGTTAGGGCTATAGGGCTATGGGGCTATAGGGCTATAGGGCTATACTCAGGAGGACGGGGGCGATGCTGATGCTTCTGACGGCGCAGGCGCCCTGCAGGTGGGCTGGCGCTGGAGGAACCTGGTCACGCAGGCAGCCGTCAGGCTGAGGCCCGCGGAGGTCGGTGCCCTGGACAAGGTCATGCACGACCTCCGTGAATCACGGAGAGCCACAGAGTACAGAGCGTGGCAGCAGCAGGCACGCGACGATTCCTTCATGTGCCGCCACATCGGCTACGACAGCCAGCGGCTGAAGGCGGCCATCGAGGTGTACAAGCGCGACCCCGCAGTGCTGCCCGTGCTGGCAGGAGCGACGATGTCGCCAGCAGCTTGGGCCTCGGCTCACGGGGAGGACATTCGATGTCCTGCGTGCGGAAGGCAGGGGCAGGGCCACCTCCTGCATCTGCTGTGGCAGTGCCCAGGGCTGGCAGGCAGGCCGCAGCAGCAGCCCGGCGACGCGCTGCAGGCGCGACTGGGCTGGCCAGTGCTGGAGGACGAGACCGGCGCAAGCCATGCCCTGATGGCCTGGCACAAGCAGGTGCGCCAGGCCATCCTGGACCACCGCTGGGGCGCCATCGCTGGCGCCGGAGGCGAAGGAAGAGGAGAGGGAGGAGGTGGAGGAGGGGGCGGCGCCGCTGCGGCCCAGGGAAGGCGGAGGCAATGCAGAGGAGAAAGTAGAGGAGGAGGAGGAGGAGGAGGAGGAGGAGGAGGAGGAGGAGGAGGAGGGAGGAGGAGGAGGAGGAGGAGGAGGAGGAGGAGGAGAAGGCGCCGCCGCCGCTGGTGCCCTGGGAAGCCGGAGGTAGAGCGGGGAGGTAGAGGAGGAGGTGGAGGAGGAGGGACCATCATCCCACTACGTGGCAAAGAAGCTGAATATCGTCCACATCAGCTTATTATTCTTATGCATGGCAAAGGGGCTGACCACCATCATCTGCGTTGGCTCTGTCTTAATACATTTCTCAGGCAAGGACTGGAGTTCGATCCTCATCTTCAGCTGTATATATAAATCTATACATACTAGAACCACGCGCGCTTCGCGCGCGCTTAGGTTCTGTCGAGTCACAGACCCAGGAATCCTCCTCCTCCTCCTCCTCCTCCTCCTCCTCCTCGTCTTCCTCCTCATCCTCGTCCTTTCCCGAGCGATACAATAACAACTTGTGTGGAACCCCTCTCGGGCCCATCTTGGGGCTCTCTTGGGCCGCCTTTGGAGCCTCTTGGGGCGCCCTGGGTCTCTCGTGGGGGCTTCTTGGAGCTCTCTTGGCGCCTCCTGGAGCCTCTTGGGGCCGAAAGCTCGGAATTCTACAGTGGCTTTCTCCCTCTGGGACCCCTCTCGGGCACGCCTTGGGGCTCTCTTAGGCCATTTTGGAGTCCAATTTTGCCGTCCTGGGCGCCTCGTGAACCGTCTTGGAACTCTCTTGGGGGCCACCTAGGCCGTCTTGGGAGCCTCTTCGGACGTGTTGGACGCGGTGAAAACCCAACAGGCGACCATGCGAAAAGTATACGTTTTCCCATAGGAATGGGACCATTTTTGCTTCTTGGACCTCTCTTGGGGTGCCTCTCGGAACGTCTTGGGCTGATTTTGGAAGCCTTTTGGCGCCTCTGGGCGGCGTTTTGGCGCCTCCTGGGATGTGTTGGGCCGGAAGCTCGGAATTCGAGAGTGGCTTTCTCCTTCTGGGACCCCTCTCGAAGTCGTCTTGGGCTCTCTTGGGCCGTCTTGGGGCCGTCCTGAGCCACTCGTGCGCAGCCTTGGAGCGCTCCCGGAGGCCTCCTAGGCCGTCTTGGAGGCCTCTTGGGCCGTCTTGGACGCGGTGAAAGCCCAAGATGCGAACATGCGAAAAATATACGTTTTCCCATAGGAATGGGACCATTTTTGCTTCTTGGACCTCTCTTGGGGTGCCTCTCGGAACGTCTTGGGGTGCTTTTGGGAGCCTTTTGGCGCCTCTTGGCGGCATTTTGGCGCCTCCTGGAGCCTCTTGGGCCGGAAGCTCGGAATTCGAGGTTGGCTTTCTCCGTCTGGGACCCCTCTCGAACTCGTCTTGGGGCTCTCTTGGGCCGTCTTGGGGCCGTCCTGGGCCACTCGTGCGCAGCCTTGGAGCGCTCCCGGAGGCCTCGTAGACCGTCTTGGGCGCCTCTTGGGCCGTCTTGGACGCGGTGAAAGCCCAAGAGGCGAACATGCGACAAATATATACGTTTTCCCATAGGAATGGCACGATTTTTGCTTCTTGGGCCTCTCTTGGGCTGCCTCTCGGAGCGTCTTGGAGGCTTCTGGGACCTTCTTGGTGTCATGACAGGCGTCTTGGAAGGCATCTGGAGCCATCGGAGCGCGTTCCGAAGCCGCCTGCGAACGATCTTGGACGGCGTTCGGCGGTCCGACGAGCCTCCGGGCCCTCCGGGGCCCACATTTGTGGTCGAGGTCCCGGCCCCGGGGCCCCGGACCCATGACAGGCGTCTTGGAAGGCATCTGGAGCCATCGGAGCGCGTTCCGAAGCCGCCTGCGAACGATCTTGGACGGCGTTCGGCGGTCCGACGAGCCTCCGGGCCCTCCGGGGCCCACATTTGTGGTCGAGGTCCCGGCCCCGGGGCCCCGGACCCGGTGCGCCGTTATATGTATATATCGCTGGCAAGGACTGGAGTTTGATCCTCATCTTCAGGGTTCTTCAATACCTTTCTCTGGCAAGGACTGGAGTTGATCCTCATCTTCAGGCTTCTTCATATATTCTCTGGCAAGGACTGGAGTTTGATCCTCATCTTCAGCTTCCTCGTTGGCTTGGTTTCCTTCGGGATCGGCCACAGTCATCGTTAAGATTTGTGGCTATAGGGCTATAGGGCTATAGGACTATGAGGCTATGGGTCTATAGGGCAATAGGGCTATAGGCCTATAGGGCTATAGGACTATTGGGCTGGAGGGCAATAGGGCTATACGGCTATAGGGCTATAGGGCTATAGGGCTACAGGGCTATAGGGCTATAGGGCTATAAGGCCATAAGGCTATAGGGCTATAGGGCTATAGGGCTATAGGGCTATTGGGATCGGAGGTGAGGGGGTGAGATCGAAGTGGAACGGAGAGCCCCCCTACCGGGAAATCGATTTCGGTTTCGTGTTCGTGCGTGCCGTGCGGGCGAGGCGAAGCTGCGTGGGCGGGCGAGAGAAAGCCTCCTGTGGCTGAGGCGCGGCCGGACCAAATGTCTCCCTTCCGGGCGGCCGGGGGCCCGCGGTGTCCCGCCGGTGTCCCGCTGGTGTCCCGTGTGGCTGAGGCGCGGCCGGACCAAATGACTCCCTTCCTGGCGGCCGGGGGCCCGCGGTGTCCCGCCGGTGTCCCGCTGGTGTCCCGTGTGGCTGAGGCGCGGCCGGACCAAATGATTCCCTTCCAGGCAACCGCGGGCCCGCGGTGTCCCGCCGGTGTTTCGTCGGTGTCCCATCGGTGTCCCGATGATGATGATGATGATGATGATGATGATGATGATGATGATGATGATGATGATGATGATGATGATGATGATGATGATGGTACTGATGATGATGATGATGATGATGATGATGATGGTGATGATGGTGTCCCGAATATGCTGATGATGGTGATGCTGATGATGATGATGTTGCGAATGATCATGATGATGGTGTCCCGATGATGATGATGGTGTCCCGATGATGATGGAGATGATGATGGTGAGAGGTGATGACGAAGATGATTTCACTATCGATTGTGATATCGATAGTGATATCGATAGTTAGACCGATTGTGAGATCGATAATGAGATCGATAATGCGTTCGATAGTGAGATCGATAGTGAGACCGAATGTGAGATCGATTGTGAGATTGATTGTGATATCGATAATGAGATCGATAGTGATACCGAACGAGAGATCGATAATGACTTCGATAGTGAGTTCGATAGTGAGATCGATAGTCAGATCGATTGTGAGATCGATTGTGATATCGATAGTAAGATCGATATTGAGACCGAATGTGAGATCGATCGTGAGATCGATGGTGAGATCGATAGTGAGATCGATCGAATGTGATCGATAGTGATATCGATAGTGATATCGATAGTGAGACCGAATGTGCGATCGATCGTGAGGTCGGTTGTGGTGTCGATAGTGAAATCGATAGTGAGACCAAATGTGAGATCGCTGTGAGATAGATAGCCATATCGACTGTGAGATCGATAATGAGATCGATAGTGATATCGATCGAGTGCGACGGTGGTCCCTCCCCCCCCCCTCACCTCCTTATCACCCGAAGGGTGGTCTATGCGGTATATGGGGTATCGGGCTAGTAGGGCTATAGGGCTATAGGGCTATAACAGGCTACAGGTCTATAAGGCTATAGGGCTATAGGGCTATAGGGCTACTGGGCACCTGGGCACCCGGGCACCTGGGCACCCGGGCACCGGGGCACCGGCCGGGCACCCATGCACCCCCGGGCACCCAGGCTCCCTGGCCGGCCACCGAAATCGGCGGCACACCTCCCTCAGTTTAACCATATGAATCCGCTGGGACCCATACAGAGGCAAGCGCTGTTGGGGAATATGAAACGTACATACAAGTTATGCATATGATACCGGAGAAAAACCCAATCAGGGTTATAGGGCTAGGGGGGCTATAGGGCTGTTGAGCTATAGGGCTAATTATAGAGCTGCAGCGCTATAGAGTTGTAGGGCTATAGGGCTATAGGGCTATATATATATATATATATATATATATAAAGAGAGAGAGAGAGAGAGAGAGAAAGAGAGAGAACGAGAGAGAGAGAGAGAGAAAGAAAGCACCCCTGGGCACGCCCGGGCACCCCCGGGCACCCCACGGGCACCCGGGCGTGCAACGAAAATCGGCGGCCAACCTCACCCCCGGGCACCCGGGCGCGCAGCGAAAATCGGCGGCAAACCTAACATAACAATATGATTCCGCTAGGACCCCTACAGAGGCAAGCTCTGATTGGGGAATACTTTCGAAGGTCTATGAGGTCTATCGGGCCTACGAGGCCTATTGGGGCTATGGGGCTATGGGGCTGTAGGGCTATAGGGCTATAGGGCTACAGGGCCATTGGGCTATAGGGCTATAGGGCTATGGGGCTGCAAGGCTATAAGGCTATAAGGCTATAGGGCCATTGGGCTAGGGCTACTGGGCTATATATAGGGCTATGGGGCTGTAGGGCTATAGTGCTATAGGGATGTAGGGCTATAGGGCTACAGGGCTATAGGGCTATTTGGCTACTGGGCTACTGGGATATGGAGCTATAGGGCTATGGGGCTATGGGGCTATGGGGCTATACGGCTATAGGGCTATAGAGCTATAGAGCTATAGTACTATCTGGCTATATAGAGCTGTAGGGCTATAGGGCTATAGGGCTATATAGGGCACCCCCGGGCACCCGGGCACCCCCGGGCACCCGGGCACCCGGGCGTGCACCGAAAATCGGTGGCAAACCGGGCACCCAGGCACCCCCGGGCACCCGGGCACCCGGGCGTGCACCGAAAATCGGCGGCAAACCGAACCTAACCATATGAATCCGCTAGGACCCCTACAGAGGCAAGCTCTGATTGGGGAATCTGAAGATGTCCGCCACTTCAGCACGTTGTGGACTGATCCAAGGCTCATGCAGCCCTGAGAAATGAAGACTTGCAAGGCGTTACAGGCCCAGACTACCCGTTTCACACAGATTTCTGGGGATTCCCAAGGATTGCCGGGGATTCCCCGGGGTTCCCCGGGGTAGCGCAGCTGGCCCAGGAGGGCCCCGAATCTCTGCACGATCGGTCCAAGAAGCCCAAGATGGTCTCCAGTCGGACGAAAAAGCGCCTAAGACATCCAAAGAGGCCTCCTAGAGGCGCCCCAAAAAGGCTCCGAGAGGCCAAAATCATTGATTTCCCTGCGGTTTTTTTTATCCTGCTGGGGCCCTCGACTTTTCGAAATTCTCCATGACGGCCCAAGAGGTCCTCAAGACCGCCCAAAGACGGCCCAATAGGCTCCCAAGAGGGCCCCCAGACGGCGCAAGAGGGCTTCAGGACGGCCCCAGAGACGCGGACGGCCCAAAGGACCCAAAAGCAGATCCAAAAAGGGCCAAAAATGGGGAGCACGAGCGGAAAATACGAGTCTTCCGCCCCAAGAGGCCCCCAAACGGCCCCCAAGAGGCCCCCTATATGCCCTCCGCGACATCCCAACGAACATCGCACAGGCCCATGACCCACAATCCAGGCATGGTGGTGGGATGGGCGAAGGCCTTTAGATCCGCCGCTCCGTTGGCTTGCCACAGGGGTGCCCAGCGTGGCGGACGTTCTAAAAGGTTCTTGGTTCTTTTAGAACTCCCCCCTGGGCCTTCGGCACAGCGCGCCGGCTTTCTCACTTCAGATGGCTTCAAGATGGCTTCAAGATGGCCTCCACGGTGGTCAAGATGCCTCCAAAACGGCCGAGATGGCCCCAAGAGAGCCCAAGATAGCTGCAATATTGCCTCCAAGACGGCCCCAAAATGCCTCCAAGACCGCGAAGATGGTCCAGAAGAGCCCAAGACGGCCCAAGAAGCGCCCAAGAGGCGCCCAAGAGGGCCCCCAGACGGGGCAAGAGGCTCCAAGACGGCCCCAGATACGCCCAGGACGACCCAAAAGGGCCCAAAGGCAGATCCAAGAAGGGCCGAAAAGAAGGAATACGAATGGAAAATCCGACTCTTCCGCCCCAAGAGGCCCTCAAGAGGCCCACAAGAGGCCCCCACGAGGCCCCCAAGAGGCCCCCAAGAGGCCCGAAGAGACCCCCAAGACGCCCCAAGACGACCCAAAAGGTCCCAAAACGGCACCCAAGAGGCCTCCAAACGGCCCCCAAGAGGCCCCCGAGAGGCCCTCCGCGACATCCCAACGAACATCGCGCAGGCGAATGACCCACAACCCAGGCACGGTGGCGGGATGTGCCAAAGACCATTATGATCGCTTCATTTGACAGCGGCTCAGACTGCTTGAGGATTCGAACGAAGCACGGGCAAGCTAGGCTGGCTAGTGCGACACAGATCTGCTCAAGGTACCATTAAAACGAAGCATTGGGCTGGCGTGGGCCGAAAGAAGTGCCTTGAGCGAGAAGGCGACAGACATTAGCAATCATTCACGCGCATCACTTACATGATCGCTTCATTTGCCAGTGGCTCAGACTGCTTGAGGATTCGAACGAAGCACGGGCAAGCTAGGCTGGCTAGTGCGACACAGATCTGCCATACTTCAACCTGAAACAAAATCCATCACACAAGCATTGTGCTGGGGCTTAACCCCGCATTCGTTTCCATCTTTCGGTGGAATGCTGTGCTATACACGTTCGGTGCAGTGCGTCAGCCAGGAGTGCGCAGAGGGCGGGGGGATAGGCGCTTTTGAGACGGGTGAGGAAACCACCCTCCGAAAAGCAACCGGAGAGCTCGAGGTGAGGCTTACCGGTAAAGGAGCAGACCCCTCTGCCTTTGCACACTAATTTATCTAGACCAGGATGTGGGCTGCACTTCCAGAACCTTATCCGAGTGCGAGCACGAAAGGGGCGACCACAGGCACAGTAATCGACAACCCTATCACAGACATCGGGAAGCATGGCGAACGAGCGGCGGTCGGGGCGAAGCCACAGGAAACTTTGCCAAGGGTTATCCTCGCCGCCTGGAATATTTAACCTATAGCAGAGACGCTGAATACGCTGTGAGACCCACCCTACTCTGTTTGAGACGCGAAGGCTCTCGAGGTCTTTACCCGTGAGGCCCGGGATCCCAAGAGGAAAAGCGGGGCTCCGGAGAGCCGAGGGCATGTTGCTGGACGGGGGGGCCCGACGGGCCCTCGAGCACCCGCCACAGGGTGTTCCCAGGAAAACGAGTTTGACCAGTCCAGAAGTTAGCCATCCTCGGAGGATCCTCCAGACCCCTGGTCGAGTCAAATCGAAATGGTCACCGTGCTGGATGTCCCATTCAACAACAGCCTCACCTCTCTGCCTCAGATGTTTGCTCAGCGCCCCACATCCCGAGAAGACTTCGATGCACGCTCTTGTCTGATGGGGTGCGCTCCGAAATGCAGCACCAAGGACCTGTTGAAGACGCCCACGTAGTCCCCGCCTGCTGCTCGGAGGGCCTCGCGCTGCTGGTCGCTGAGCTTGCGGAGTTCCAGCGAGAGGCGCCCGTGCTTCTCGTAGCGCAGCACGGACTTGAACGCCTTCCACCCCCCTCGCTGCTGCACGGCGCCTAAGCCTCTGGCGCCCGTGCTCCGGTCGCGGCTGGCCCCTCCATGCCGGAGGGAGTAGAGGGTGGCCTGAGTAAGCTCACCCCAGAGCGGAGGTCGCGCTCTGGAAGTCCCCCGCCAGTTGGTTGTAGCCCAGGCCCAGGAAGAGGTCGTCTGGCCCGCGAAGGGCCTGCACAAAGGAGATTGGATCCACCATCCACTGCTGCCTGGGAAGGTCGAGTGGGACTGAGAGGTCGTACTCGTTGGTCTTGGTCGGGATCTCGTATTCCGAGGCCCGCGCCACGAACGTCAAGAAAACCGATGCGCCTCCCTCCTTTGGCAGTGGCAGGACTACTTGCCTTGCTCGCAGGGCCAGCACTTCCGAGGGGCGCACGTAGGTCTCGAACATGATCAGAACGGCCAAGCCACTGAGCGGCTTCCCAGCCCGGCACAGCCAGCAGGCCACTGCCCGCACCACCAAGAACGGGACGGGCGGTCTGGATTTGGACGGCTCCAGGACGTTCCAGCCCTTCAGCGTCTGGTGCGTCAGGGGGAAGACCTCGCGGATCCCAGCCCTGTGGAGGGCGGGCTCCGCCCAGAGCAGCGCCGGGGCCAGCCGCTGAGTAGACGCCTTGGAGCCCCCGCGGTCGCAGACTGACTCGGCGTACTCTGCCAGCGTCTCGCCCCACGTGCGGCGCGGCCAGTCCGGGAGGAAGGCCATATTCAGCCAGCGCACCAAGCCGAGGATCATCCCGAGGTAAAGCTCCTGCGTGCGAGGCCTGACCTTGGCGGCCGCAAGGCGGGTCTGGCGCGGGCACAGCTGGCGCCTCCTCAGGTCGAAGTCGCTCTCCGAGTGACTGAGGCCAAGCCTTGCGCGCCGCCCAGCCAAGTCTGGCCTGCTCCCGGGCCCGGCCAGCGCCGGGACCACGGCCCGCCTCGGCTTGCCCTGGCAGCGGCTGCCCGGGCGGCGAGGCGAACGGCTCCTGCGCTCGCTCGGCGCGCGAGGGCCGGAGCGGCAGCTCGCCGAGGCCACCGGCATGGGCGGCGCCGCCCGGAGCGTCGCCACCTCCATGCACGCTCTCGGGGCCTTGAGGCTGAAAGCGTCGAGACGGACCGTCGCTCGGGTTCCACTCTGAGGGGGGCCACCTCACCTGAACCTCCAGGTCTGCTGCGACTCCCACTGCAAAAAGGACACGACAGACTCCCAAGAGACGACGATTGGCAGCACGACCTTTGGCGGCAGCGAGAGTGAGGGACATGTTATCGCCAAGAAAGAGTCGGCGAGAACAGTGCCCCCGAGCGTCCTTAGCTGCCCGGCGGACGGCCCACCTCAGAGCGGCCCCCTCGAGCCCGTGGATGGCCCCCTTGCGCTTCCAGCGGCCGCTGCCAACTACGCGCCAGGGCCGAGCGTGCATCTTGCCGTAGTCGACCTCCGGGAAACCTGCCGAACGACCTGCCAGCAGGAGGGCGGGCTCTGGCGCCCGCGCCATCTCCTGCTCCAGCGCCCTCTCGCGGGGGGCGCCCTCGGCAGCGAGCACGCCTCGGAATCGGGCGCGCTCGGAGACCCGGCCGACGCGCTGCACGTCCTTGAGGTCCCAGTCGGTCTCCACGATGCCGTAGCCCCAGGGGGGCGCGTCGAAGCAAGTGACCACCTCGCTCCACGGGCGCCGGGTGTCGGCCCGAAGACAAGGTTGCAGCGCCTTGACCCAGCCCATCTCACGGGCCACGCTTTTCCAGAGCGGCTGCTTCTTGGAGTAGGAGGCCTGCGCGAACTCGCATGAGGAGTGCAGCATGGCCAGCCCCTCCCGACGCAGCATCAGGATGGAGACCAGGTGGCCAATCAGACGCTCAAGCTCTTGGCCAGAGACCTTGGCCCGACCCGAGAGGACATGCTCGAGGGCACCGTAGACCCGCCATAGCCGGCGGCCCAGCACATGCCAGCAGCCCGTCTGCAGGTCGAGCTCGCATCCCAGCAGCTCGCCGCGACCGGCTGGGGCGGGGTCTAGCTCTGAGACCACGCCCTTGGCCGCGAGGGCCGCCTGCATGTCGGCGACGGCGGTGGCGGCACGGTCGGACGACTGAGACAGCACAGCAAAGTTGTCTACGTACAGGACCTTGGCATCCTCAGAGTTCAAGTCGATGCCGGGGCACTTGTCCAAGCACCACGGCTGCGCTGGCAAAACTGACTTGACGAGGTGAAGGTGTGCTTCTTGAATAAAGTGCACTGCCCAGCTCCAACCCATGGTCACCACCTTGAATCGAAAGCGAACCTGGCCGCTCTTCACCGTCAGCCCGCAGGCGCTCCGAACCTCTGGTGGCAGGAAGCGACTCTCGATCAGCGGGAGGTTGAAGTAGCGCCTGCACCAGGGCGGCAATGCATATTGATAGAAACAGCTGTCGACGTCTCCAGAACTCATGCCGATCATAGTGACTCCCGACGCCTCCAGCGAGGATAACGCCTCGCCCGTCGCGAGCGCCGTGTGCTCTGGAGTGGTAAAGTGCATGTTGGGTGTCCTGGCGTCGCAGACGAGACGCAACCGCTTGTCTTTGCGAGCCACAAAAAACATGCCAGCTTCCTCCAACACTGGCTCCGAGCTGGCCTCGATCACTCCAGAGGTGTAGAGCTCCCCCAGCGCGTGGCCGTAGTCGTAGCCGAGCCGCCCGAGCTTCGGGCCCATGGCACGAGGAGCACCTGCATCACGAATTAGCGCTGCTGCCTCCACTGGGGATCGCAACAGCCCGCGCCCAGTCTCCAGCTTGTTCTGCAGTTCAGCGGGGAGGACCTCCGTAAGAGCCACCTTGCCCGCGCCGATCTTGGGGAGAGAGATATTTCCCCGCTGGTAGACTGCTCGAGAACCGGAGGCCTCGACTTCAGAGTAGCCAGGCCTGAGACCCTGTAGCGTCGCCCACGCTTCATGGGGACTAGGGCGATCAACGGGCGGCGACCACTTGCCGTAGGTCGTGGCCAGCCGCCTCACCGCAGCACGCTGGGCCGCCGTCAGCGGGGCGAGGGCAGGCACATGGCGCCCCTGCCCCCCCAGCTCGTTGAGGGAGGTGATGCCGTCGAGTAGCCACTGATCCTGCCGCCTCCTGGTCGCAGCTCTCCTCCGTGCTGTGAGTGAAGTGCCCCATGCAGCTCCACCGCTCAGCATCGACATCAGCTCCGGACCGATCGGGATAGGAAGTAGGTCTCGATGACGCCCTCCGCCGCCGTCGCCACAAAACGTAGTGCTGTATGACCAGCACCTCCCCTTGAGAATAGTCGACCGCTCGGGGGCACGCGGGCGACCAAGCCACTTCGGAGTAGGGATGGGGCTAGGAAGCCCCGTCAGCACCGCCCTTGGCCTTTGCTTTTGACTTCGGCCTGGTTGCGCTGTTCTCTTCCACACCACCTCGAGCAAAGAATATGTTCTTCACGTCCTTTGCGCCGCTCTTTGAGTACTGCTGCCTCCTCCTGGAGGCGGGCTGCCACCCAGCTCTGAAGTGCAGGACAAACCAAAGGTCCACCACGCCCACGCACTTGCCCCAAGAAGATCTCACGCTCGTCGAGCCAAGCTGAGCCCCCTGCACTGCGCACCGCGCCCGCCTCGTGCGCACGAAGTCTGTTGGCATAGACTTCCTCCCAGAGTTGGCACCGTCGGGACACAGCTTCAAAGGTCGCGAGCTCGCCCTCATTGAGTTGGTCCTTTTCGGCGCCCATCTCCAGCAGCTCTGAAAGGAACTGATGTTCATCAACTCCAGCATCTGCGGCGGTGAGGTTCTGGGTCTGCCTCCACCACATATGTCGCTGCAGGGGAGTCTGGCCCAGCCGCCTGAACTGCTGCACCAGCCACAGGGTCGTCCGCGGCCCGAGGACAGGGAAGTCCAGCTGCGGGTTGGAGGACATGATGTCCACCGCCTCGGCGAAGTCCCTGACCCTGGAGCCGCCGGAGTCGTACTTGACGGGGAGAGTCCGAAGATCCTGCTCTGCAGCTTGACGCTCCTGCCGGGGGGTGGGAGTGCCCTCATAGGTGTCGGCCTTCGCGACTGCCAGCTTGGTTCCGTCGGCAAGCTCGCAGATGCCCCGATCTCCAAGAATGGCGACGGGCACGGACCCTGCTGGAAGCTCGTCACCTGGTCGGTAGCCAGCGCGAGCCTCCAAGGCAACCCAGCGAGGAGCGCCACCAGCGTCAGCCCGATCCAAGAGAGCCCCACCAGGTGCAGGCGGTGGCGCGAGCGCCCCATGTGGCTCGTCGGGGAGGCCCTCCTCTCGGCGGATCTCGCTAGCCAGCTGCTTGCCCTCTGCCAGCAACCTCGCTTCGTTCCTCTTGTAGCGGTCCATGTCCATGCGGAGGATGTGGCCAGAGAGCTTCGTGGGCAAGCCCCCGAGGGGGCCGACTGGGCAGAGCTGCAGGGCGTCCGCGAAGTCTTCCTCGTAGATGTCAAAATGTGGTGTGACCACCACCCATCTGGTCGCAGTGATCCTGCCGACCAGGATCCGTTCATGCCAGTAGTTGTCCTCTTGCTCGTAGTAGGCGAGGACCCGTGTACCCACCTGCAGGGTCTCCAGGGCCTTGGCAGTCCGCGAGGCTGCCATGGGCCACTGACTGGGTCTCTCTGCGAGCGCGTCGTCTTGTCGTCCAGCCAATGACCTCGCGGAGCACTGCGCCCAGGACCAGTCCGAGCACGAGCGAGAGGCCTAGCTCCAGCCGGGTGTGCCCAGGCTCGGGGCAGGCTGGCGTGAACGTCGGCTGCCCGTGCAGGTGCTCCGGACCGCACCTGTCGAGCTGTCCTTTCAGCAGCCCGATGAGGGCCTCGTCGGGCGAGGCGTCGAAGTGGCAACTGCAGTCGCACCCGCTGCTGCTGCTGCTGCCGAGCCAGGTGCCAAGCGCCTGGCCGCCGATCGCCGCGACCCAATGAGCCCCCGCCCCGAAGAGGGCTGTGGCCATTCAGAGAATGACTCCCCGAAAGAAGTGCCTTGAGCGAGAAGGCGACAGACATTAGCAATCATTCACGTGCATCACTTACAGATCCGCCGCCCCCTGTCGATTCATCGCAGGGGTGCCTGGCGTGATGAACCTTCTCGGTTTTGGTTTTGGCTTGTTTTCCAAAAGAAGGGCTCCGGCGCGTCCCGCCGGCCACATGGAAAATCGTTCCGTCGTCGCCAAAAACGGCCGCCTCGCTCGGGACATCCTCAAAAAATAACGAAGATGGCCTGCAAGATGCCTCCGAGACAGCCTAGATGGCCTCCAAGACGGCTAAGATGGCCCCAAGATGCATCCAAGACGGCCCAAGATGGCCTCAATATTGTCTAAGACGGCCCGACAGGCCCGCAAGAGGCCTCCAAGAGGGCCTCCAGGAAGGCCAGAAAAGGCCAAAGAGAGTGATGTCCCTAACGTTTTCGAAGGATTTGGGTATTTGCGCCTTTTTGGCTTTCCGACGGCCCGTGACGGCCCCAGAGGCCCCCAAGATCGCCCCAAGATCGCCCAAGAGGCCTCCAAGATGGCCCCATGACGGCCCAAGAGGCTCCCAAGACGGCCCCAAGAGGGCGCCAAGACGGCCCAAAAGGCCTCGAAGACGCCCAAGATGGCCTCTAAGACGGCCCTGGAGCACCCCAAGAGGGCCCCAAGTCGGCCCAGAAAGGCCCCCGAAACGGCTTCCGACGGCGTCAGACGGGCCAGGAGCCCACCAAGATGGCCGAAGGTGGCTCGCAGCTGGCCCAAGACGGCCCAAGAGGCCTCCAAGAGGGCCTACAGGAATGCCAGAAAAGGCAAAAGAGAGTGATTTTCCTAAGGTTTTGAAGGATTTTGACATTTGCTTCGTTTCGGCCTTCCGACGGCTCGATACGGCCCAAGAGCTCCCAAAGATCGCCCAAGGATCGCCCAAGAGGCCTCCAAGATCGCCCCAGAACGGCCCCAGAGGCGCCCAAGACGGCCCCAAGAGGCCCCCAAGATGGCCCAAGAGGCCTCCAAGACGCTCAAGATGGCCTCCAAGACGGCCCACGAGCCCTCCAAGACGTCCTCTAAGAAGGCCCGAAAGGGTCAAAATGGCCTCCAGGCGGCCAAGATGACCTTCAAGATGCCCACGTGCCCCACAAAGGCTTTCCAAACAGAGTCGGGGAACACATGGTCCGATAGCTTGGCAGGTCTGGCCTCAACGTTCGGCCACATAGGCGCTTCCACAAAGGCAGGGGGCGGCGGTGATTCGCCGTAAGCGTCTTCGATCCGCCGCCAATCTTGGCTCGCCACAGGGTTGCCCGCCGTGGTGGACGTTTTAAAAGGTTCCTGGCTCTTTTAGGAATTCCCCTGAGCCTTCGGCACAGCGCGCCGGCTGCCTGTCTCGTCGGCTTCCTCGCTTCAGATGGCTTCAAGATGGCCTCCAGGGTGGTCAAGATGCCTCCAAGACGGCCGAGATAGCCCCAAGAGAGCACAAGATAGCCCCAAGATTGCCTCCAAGACGGCCCCAAGATGCCTCCAAGACTACGAAGATGGTCCGAAAGAGCCTAAGACGGCCCAAGAAGCGCCCAAAACGACCCAAGAGGTCTTCAAAAAGGCTTCCAGGAAAGGCCGAAGAGGCCAAAATCAGTGATTGTCCTTATGTGTTTGAAGGTTTCTGGCTTTTGCTTGTTTTGGGTTCTCCGAGGGCTCAAGACGGCCCAAAAGGCCCCCAACATCGCCCCAGATCGCCTGAGAGGCCTCGAAAATGGCCCCACAACTGCCCAAGAGGCCTCCAGGACGACCCCAAGGCCCCAGGGCGGCCCAAGAGGCCTCCAAGACGCTGAAGATGGCCTCCAAGACGGCCCTGAAGCGCCCCAAGAGGACCCAAAGTCGGTTCAGAGAGGCATCCAAGACGGCTTCCGACGGCGTCAGACGGGCCAGGAACGCCGCAAGACAGCAAAACAGGACCCCAAGAAGCTCCCAGAGGCCCCAGAGAGGCCCAATGAGGTCCCCAAGGACCTCCACAAGGCCTCCAGGAAACTCCCAGGAGGCCCCAAGAGTGGCCCCAGACGCTCCCAAGAGGGCTTCACCTGCCTTTCTCCTGTTTCTCCTATTTCCTCCCTCGTCCTCCTCGTCCTCCTCTTTCTCCCCCACGTGTTCCCCGAAGGGCTTCCACAACGGTTGGGGGAGCAAATGGTCCAATAGCGCGGCCAAGCTTTGCCCAAACGTTTGGCCTCCTAGGCGTATCCTTAAAGGCAGGGGGCGGTGACTCGCCGCAGGCTTCTTCGATCTATACACACACAAGCACACACACAAGCACACACACACACACACACACACACACACGCACGCACGCACGCACGCACGCACGCACGCACGCACGCACACACACATACACACACACACACACACACACACGCACATACACACAAATAACAAGTCTGATATATTTTGGAGGGAAGGGGAGGGAGAAGGAGGAGGAGAGAGAAGGGTGAGGAGGAGGAGGAGGAGGAGGAGGAGGAGGAGGAGGGAGGAGGAGGAGGACATGGAAGGTGAGGGGCAGGCGTCGACGACGGCGAGGAGCAGGTCTCTCGCGGGGCCTCGGGACGCTGATGTCCATGGAGCACTCGCAGACGGTGCGGACCCCGTGGCGGGCACTGGCCTCCCGGACCAAACCCGCGAGCACGGCCTCAGAAAGCACCCCGCTGTGCGGGCCGACCCACGACCTGGTCCTGACCTGCCTGTCGGCGGCGAGCGCGCCTCCTCCTCCTCCTCCTCCTCATTCCTCCTCCTCCTCCTCCTCCTCTCCTCCTCCTCCTCCTCCTCCTCCTCCTCCTCCTCCTCCCTCCTCCTCCTCTCCTCCTCCTCCTCCTCCTCCTCCTCCTCCACCTCCACCTCCACATCCTCCTCCTCCCTCCCTCCTCCTCCTCCCTCCTCCTCCTCCTCCTCCTCCTCCTCTCCTCCTCCTCCACCTCCACCTCCACATCCTCCTCCTCCTCCTCCTCCTCCTCCTCCTCCTCCTCCTCCTCCTCCTCCTCCTCCTCCTCCTCCTCCTCCTCCTCCTCCTCCTGGCGCTGCGGGCCGCTCGCGGGTCTCCACGTAGCCCCGCGGCGCCCGCGAGCGCGCGCCGCCGCGCGCGGGCACCGCGCGTGCGTGCCCGGACGTGCGCCGCGCACGCAGCGAAAGGCACGCCGAGCGAGCCGAACGCGCGAGGCGACGCCGAACGAGCCGAACACGCGAGGCGAGCGAGGCGAGCCAGGCCCCGAGCGAGGCCGAGAGGGGGGGGGGGGGAGGATGCCTCCTGGGCCAAGGGCGAGGAGAGGGAGACGACGGCCTCCGATGGCCGCGGCCACGAGCTCCGACGGGCCCCCTGTCACCGAGGATCCGTCGTCTCGCCCCCCCATCGGCGGCCGCCGTCACCCCACAGCCCTTTTGCCATGGAGCAGGCACGCTCACCGCCAAGGGGGGCATCCATGATGAGGTAGTTCGTCGAGAGCACGTCGTTCCCGCTGCACTGCAGGCTCAGCAACAACGCGGCGACGTGAGCCCAACGGTCCGCACACAGTCCCTGCTCGCACTATGGAGCCGCGGCACTCACCCTCAGCCCCATACAGCCCTCCGAAGGGGATGCTGGCTCCGAGGGGAGATGCCACGGCCCCCGAGGTGCGATGGTCCACTCTCGTCACCTGACTATCCTCCGAAAGGATTGCAGGCTCCCAGACGCGTTTCATGCAGCACCCCAGGGAGTGACTGTATGCGTGCTTCCGGCTGGGACTTGCGTTATATCTGCTCCTCGTCCATGGTGCATGCGACACATCATCCCCCACCCTTCGGCGCAGTGCGCTGTGGGGTCTGCGCGGGCTCGCCTGCTTGGTTTGGTCGGTCATGCGCGCTCTCTCCGAAGTAGCGGTCGTAGTGGGCCACGTATTCGGTGAGGCCACCTGTCTGTTGTGCGTCGACGTGGCCGCTTCCGCTCGCTGCCGCCAGGATTCGCGTTGCGTCGTCGTCGCCGCCGCTGGTGTTCTGGAAGTGCTTGCTTGTGATAAAGGGGTCGGTCACGGTGACAAGGTTGTGGCTCTTCAGGTGCTGTAGCTCGTGTGGAGCAGTTGCCGCGATCGGTCCGATGTTCATCAAGCTGGCCGCGTCGTTGGTGATGCACGTGCACATGAGGAAGATGGCGTCGCGTATCTCCGCGTTGCCTTCCATGGTGGTCCTCGAGTCGTGTCTACTGGAGTCTCTTCTACCCACGGGCGTTGCTCGTCGCGGAGTTGATTGCTGTTGCCGAGGCTCGGCATGGACTTGTTGTAGCAGATGGCGTCGATGGTACCGTTCCGTATAGCATCGTGGATAGCGTTGTTGGTGTGGTCGGGCCTCCTGTCGTTGTGCATCTGACTCGTGTGGTTCGCTACGGTAAGTGTTATTACTCGTCGGTGTTGTAGGCTTGCTTGCTGCTCGATGCCGTCACGATGCGCATAGTGTCGCCGCTGGTGAGGTGGCAATCTGGTCGGTGATGAGCAGGATTGTCGTAGTCCGACGTGGCCTGTCGTTGCATGCCTCCGCTGTCTCACCGTCGACTGCGTCGGGCCGCCTGTGGCATATGCGGCGATCGCCTAACTGGGCGCCTTCCATCTGTCCTCGCCGCTCATCTTGCCCTTCGTCTGCTTGCGGTGACAGAGGGGCTGGTGCAGGAATCATCGTGGTGCGTTCGTCGTCCGCGCCTGTTCGTAGTGCAAGTGGTGGCCCGTGGAGTTGGACGCAATGGCTGTCTGCGTAGTCTTCGGGTAATCCTTGTTCTTGTTGGTCCGCCGTATGCGCCGTATCTCCTCGGGTATGTCGCATGCTGCGCCATCATCGAGCCGCTTGCAGAACTGCCTGGTGATTGATGCACACTGTCGGCTGGCGCACATGCGCTTGTTCAGTCGGTTGACCGTCCAGCACCCCCTCATACAGACCTGGCATGCAGCCCCGTGGATGTAGTTGATAATACGTTCCTGTCGGCTGTGCTTCGCGCGCATGCGCTTTTGATACGCTGACTTGCCGCGCAAGGTGTGCCCGCGTTCGTAGCATAGGTGCCTGCAGTCGTGCTGTGGAGCTTCAATGCCAGGCGTCGGAATAGTGGTGCCGTTGCAGATGTCGTTGGTGCATCGTCCCCAGGCAGCTGTGGCTGCTCTCTCTTTGTTGAACTCGACGGCTGTCTTGTAGGCATGCGGGGTTGCCCTTGAAGTTGGAGGGTTCGTTGTTTGCCATGCCTATCCAGTTGGGTATGTCGTCGTGGTTGGGCGTACTATGGTGCTTGATCGTGTAAGTGTTGGTGTGGTGGAGGTCGTCTGCATCGTAGTGGACCATCTGCCGTTGTTTTCGATGTCGCAGTCAAGCAAGGCCCTTAGTTCCGTCGGGCACGCGGTGGTGAGGCGCAGAATCTCTCGCACCCTTGCTTGCCGTAGTCTTTGTGGGAGTGTCGCGATGCCTGCCCAGCTGATGATCTCGATGTTGGTGATCTGCTCACGCTGAGTGGTCTGGTGGTCGATGCCCAGTGCCATCCTCGCAACCGCTGCGTAGGCAGTAGCGATCCTGTCCGCGTCGGTTTTTTTTGGCAGGTATCCAGGTACATGCGTCGTATAGTGGGCGCGAGTAACTAATAGCATTGAGGTAGCGGATCTTGGCCGCGTTCGTGATCTTGTCGCGCTTGAACACCGTCTTTCGGAGTGGTGTGGTAGCCTCCTTTAGAGCAAGTACTCGTGCCGCAGCTTCCTGGGCGATGTCGTTCCGATCGTCCACCTTTGCGCCCAGAACTTTGAGCGAGCGCGCGATAGTGACTGTCATCCCCATGTTCGTGTACTGCTTTTGGTCGGTAAGCATTCGTCTCGCGATTATTTGTCCATCCTTGTTGTTGGCGAACATGAGGAAGTTGGACTTGGTAGTGTTGATGGGGAGTCCTCGTGGTAGTGTCGTTCGTATCAGTATCCCCCACATGGTTGCGACGGTGGACTCGATCGCGTTGCCGTCGGTGACCATTGCCATAGCTTTCACGTCGTCGACGAACGACGTTGTCGTCATGTGCTGGCCCTCGGGAATCATGCTGAATACTGGTGGGCTGGCTGGTATTATTACGGCGGCGTCCGCTTCGATGGCCTCTTCGTGATATTCTTTGGCGACGGCAGACATCAACGCGTTGAATGTGAAGCCGGCGATCGGTACTCCCGGTCGTGTTCCTAGCCTTGGTGCTGCGTTGTCTGAGTCGCGCTCTGTGAAGAGCCGTGCGTTGCGGTGGGCCTCGGTCAGCATCATGAGCAGGTCCTTGTTGTCTACGTGGGAGCTGACGATGCCGTTCTTGTGCATGAGGGCCTGCATAGCCAGCTGCATGCATTGGGGGATGTCCATGTAGCCGGTCACGTTGTCGATGTCGTCGGCGCTCATCTGCATGTCGTACACCAAATTCGTGGCTACTTTTGAAAAATATGAATAAAGAAACAACAAAAACATATATATATATATATATATATATGTATATCAAGTCGATCATGACCACTATGAGGCCAGATCCCCCGCAGCTGCAAGGTTGAAGGTCAAGCGCATCATGAGGTGGTTGCACTCCGTGCTGCAATGGTTTCGACCTCCCATCTGCGTGCTGAAGAACAGCCCAGGTAGCAAGTCCTTCATGCACTGGCGTAGGTACCTGTAGTGGTGCTTGATGATTGTTGGCGAGCGATATTGATCGGTGGTGTTGTAGCACCTCTTCGGTACCTTTCCCTTTCCAGAAGCGTGTCATTCGCGATCCTTTGTGCGTCACTGCTTCTCGGATGAACAGTGCACTCCTTGTCATGAGCGAATGCATGTGGCGCGCCATCTGTCGTGGTGCCGCGAAGGCGAGGTCGTCGGTAACTTCGTTAGGCCCTGCAGCTCGCCCGAGTTTGGACCGCGCCAGTTGTTCTTCGAGCTCGTAGATGCTGGCGAAGTTGTCGATGCTTCAGACCGTAGTGCGGTCGCAGATGTCGTCGGCGTTGTTGCATCGCGTTGAGATGTCGGTCTTCGTCATGAAAGCTGCAATTTCTACGTCGCCGAAATGGTGAACGGCCTCGTTGCGCTTAGACGCAGCGTCGGCGATAATCCCGCCTTCGCTGTCGATCACCACATGGAACGCCCGCGTCTTGCGGCGCCTGCGCCCGCCAAAAAAGTAGAAGCAGACGTACTCGTTTCCATTCGTGGCATGGCTCATTGTTGTGCCTCGCTTCTGCTGCACGCGTCGCTTGCTGGCTGAGGAACTCGTCGTAGTCGTCGTTGACCAGTCATGATGATGTTTTCCGGGTGTCGTTGTACCAATCTCGCACCGCGTGGAAGAAGCCGTTGTAGTCGTTGCTGTTTTTGGCATCCTGAGCCCCCATAGCGAGTCGCATAAGTCCGTTGTAGTGCTGGTCGGGGCGCTGCGTCGGTAAGCTGCTGGTCGGGCGTTCGATGGCGCAGGTTATCTCCATGGAGATTCTTCTGGTAACCAGGCGGCGCCGTCGCCCATGCTGCGCTGCTTCCCGCAGTAGCTTGGCGAGTCGACGCAGGCCAATGATGAAAATGTCTGTTCGGAAATGTACTCCTACATCTCCTTGTGATGGCTCTTGAGGAATGCTGCAGCGGCTGCCTCCATGATGCTGAGCTCGTAGGAATAGGCGCGCTGGTCGAGGCTGGTATACCACTCGGGGATCACCGTCGCATCGAGCATCTGCTCGCAATTGTCGATCGCCCCCATCGTCCGTCAGCTTTGTTTTGTCGATCTGTGGGAACAGCTTCCCGTTGGCCCTGGTAGATATCTGCCAACCAACTTGTGCGAGCACTGGAGTATCTTCTCGTGGTTGGTCTGCTTTGGCGCGCTTGTTGATCGTGTCTAGGTCAGGCATCGTAGTACATGTTGTCACGGATTGATGCAGTTGTTCGCTTATCATGATGCAGTCGATGCGGCGTCCGTGTCCATGGGCGCCTTTTCCAAGTGCGGTGGTGTTACTCGTCTGACCTATGGGTGTTGACGATGGGCATGCGTGCAGACACTGCGAGTACGTGTAGCCGCTGCCCGTTTTCATAGCGTTGCTGCTGTAGTCCTGCAGACCAAACCCATTGCGACGTCGTAGATCCCGCTCGCCCGCTCGCGCCCATGAAGGTCATGGACGGGTTGAACTTCGATACCTGCTTGGCGATGCACTCCCAGAGTTCGCTCCGTTCTCTGGCGCTCTTCTTTTTATGCGGGGCGCGTGCTGCGCATACGACGTGGTCGAAGGCCTTCGCTTGGATCCGCGCGATGAATAGCCTTGGCCTGGCTGCGACGACGTGGAAGTCCGACGGTTCGAAGAGTAGTGGCCCCGTTGGTGTTGTTGCGCATGGTAGCGTAAGACTGGCCCACAATTCGCACCCGCAATTGTAGTTGTGGCGTGGGCTGCTGATCATGCGGAACCCGTTGCTGGTGGCTACTCGTCGCTCGTTCCTTCCTTCTTGGACCCCGATGAGGTGTAGTCCGCGATTTTGTAGCTGACGTCGTATGATCGACCCCCGCCACTCCTTGGTCAGTCTTCCTGCTCTGGTCATATGTTTCTTGACTGTCGGCTCCGACTCTCTGGCGCTTTCGACGTTGTATGTCACGATGTTGATCTTAATGTCCGCTGAGATGTGGTTGGTTTCCGTCGGCGCTATCATGTACTCGGGCTTGGCGTCGCGCTGCGTGCTCTCGAAGATCAGATCGCTGCCTTGCTTCGCTGGGCATGCGTGTCTGTCTCGGTTGTTATTGTCCAGTACTTTTTCCCATTGGTAGTTTCTGTTGGTAGTGATAGCGAGTTGGAAGCTCCGCGGGGTGTTGTTGCGTTGTTGGTGGGCTCGTCCTCGTGATTCTTCCGCTCGCGCTGTGATAAGCAGTCGGCAAGTTCGTTCAGGGCATCCCTTCGCGGCTTGGCACGCGGTGGTGCCGGTTATAGTGGTGGCGCAAGCGAAGACAAGCTTGAGGTGCATGGAAAGGTCGTGGCCTGCGAGGTAGCCGCACCAGGGCATATGTCGACCACAGTCTTGCAGTCTGTGAAGATGTTGACGTGTTGCGACTCGTTGGCCGCAATGATCCACATGAGTGCTTGTATCACTGCCACGATCTCGCCAGTGGCGTTGGTGTACGCGCTGCTGTTGAGGTCCATGTTTGGGCTGTTGCTGACGATGCCGTATTAAGCCCCCCTGAACGTACGCTCTTCGAACATATTGGTTTCCTGCAGAAGTACAAAAGCCCAGGAGCAGCTTCCTCCTCCTCCTCCTCCTCCTCCTCCTCCTCCTCCTCCTCCTCCTCCTCCTCCTCCTCATCCTCCTCCTCTTCCTCCTCCTCCTCCTCCTCCTCCTCCTCCTCCTCCTCCTCCTCCTCCTCCTCCTCCTCTGTTTCCAATGGAGGTTGAGTCGGGGGTGTACCGCGCTGCGGGGTGCAGGCGTCGCCGTAGACGTTCTGGCATAGGATTGGTGCTGGTGTCGCTTGGACCGGCGCCTTCAAGCTGCTCGCGTTGCCGAGGTCACGACGTCGTCGTCGTCGTCGTCGTCGTCGTCGTCGTCGTCGTCGTCGTCGTCGTCGTCGTCGTCGTCGTCGTCGTGGTAGGCACTGTATTGGCGTGGTAGCTGTTGCTGGGGTCTTTCTTGGGCGGTTGCTTGTGTTGCATCGCGGTGAGTTACAGGTTGTTTCGGTTGGTCCTTGTTTGGTTTGACTCAAAATGGTTGCATGGCTCTGGCTGTGTGCGAGGTCGAGCTGCTGGCGTTGTCGCGTGGCAGAAGTCCTCGATGGCGCCGTGGTTGTCGGAATGGTAGCATTGCGGGTCGCGTGTGTCGTGCTAGCCTGGAGTTGTGATCAGCTCTTTGGCGTGCTAGTCCACCGGTGCCCTTGGATGCTGTCAGGACTGCCTGCATATCGGTCGAGGTGGGTAGCGGGTGCTGTACGTTAATGGTCTTGGACCTTCGTGGTTGGTGAATGGTGGGTTGTGTAACGGCTTGTTGTGTGTGCTGGTTGTTGGTTGTTGGGTCGGTCGAGCTCCTCCTTTGTCGTGGGGATCGTGGGGGTGGCGGTCGCGGGGTCGGCGAACCTGTCGTCGGGTCGGTGTGGGGTCGGCTTGTTGCTGGTCGTGGCGTATTGGTGGTGGGCGCACTTGTTCGGCCTCCATGCACCGACTTCAAGTGGGATTCGTGGCTGTCCCACCTCGTCCCGCGATGGCTAGGGGTCACAGTGCCCTCGGTGGGGGCGAACCCCAGGCCTTGTGCTTGCTTCTGCTCGTGGTGGGGTAGGTCGCAGCTGTCCTGCGCTCCGCCTCTTAGGCGTTCGGGCGAGCTCCTCCTCCGCCGTGGGGGTGGTGGGGGTGGCGAGCTAGGGCGGACCGCGGGGGCGCGGGTAGTGGCCGTCCTACCCCCCCCCCTGCCCCTCACCATCCCCCCTGGCAGGCGCGGGCACTGCTCGTCCTGCCCCTCCGCCCTTCGAGCCCGTCCCGAAGTTTGCTCCAGGCCTCGCCAGGAAAGCGTGGACGTGTTCACGCTGTTGTTGGTTGGGGCTGTCGAGTGTGTCGTCGTTGTCGTCGCCAGCGTCGGTCATCGCGTCTGCAAGACCACTGAATCGGTTGTGCAAGAGTATCTGAAGTGATCGTTGTCGCTGCATCTGAAGTTGTCGTTGACTTCGTCGGGTCAGTCGTCGTTTGCGTTGGAGTTGTCGTGAGATTGCTTCGTCGAGTCGGGCCTCGATCTTCGCGTCGTGGTCGCTATCCTCGTCGTCGCGGTCATTGCATCTCCTCCTCCTCCTCCTCCTCCTCCTCCTCCTCCTCCTCCTCCTCATCCGACCCTGAGATCCTGGCGTCTCGAAGTTCTCGAGCCGGGCGTTGTCGCCTTTTCATGGTCCTGGGACCCTCGAAAGATGACGCGGAAAGATCTTCCAATCAATGCTTGCACTGAAGGGGTCCTGGCGGAAATTGAAAAATTTGGCGAAAGTTTCCCGCCGATTTTGGTAGCAGGCTGGGTTCCCGGGTTCCCTACTATTGGTTCCGGGCCGATTTCGGTGGGTTCTGGGTTCCCGGGCTCCCGGGTTCCCAGTCGATTTCCTGTTTCCTCAGCGAAAACCATCCACTGATTGGGGCTTTTCTCTGGTGTAGTCCAGGCCTTGGGACCCTCGAAAGATGACGCAGAAAGATGGGACCTATGGTTGTGGATGCCACGACAATGGACACTCTAACAGTCCTATCATTTTTTAACATGTGCATAAAAGTGCAAAAACATATTTTAAAAAGTTTCAAACATGTGTTTAGCATATTTAAAAAATAGTTGAATCATCTTTTAGACATCTGGAAAGTATTTGGCAACATGTCCCCTCTCCATGGATCGTCGTCCACAGCCATATGGCTCCAGGCGTGTTTTGTGTGCGATGCTGCACTTGTTCGCCACGCGTCGGATCTCAGGGGAGGTTCCGGTCGGCGGCAAGCCCAGGGGGGGGGGAGTGAGCAGGTGCGGGCCTCTTCAGAAGGCTGCGTCGGCGGAGCCGAGCGGGGGCAGCACACGGCGTCCTCCTCCTCCTCCTCCTCCTCCTCCTCCCTCCTCCTCCTCCTCCTCCTCCTCCTCCTCCTCCTCCTCCTCCTCCTCCTCCTCCTCCTCCTCCTCCTCCTCCTCCTCCTCCTCCTCTCCTCCTCCTCGGCTAGCACAAGTCCTGAGGAGCATCGGGCATGAGACGAAGCCAGGACTGGGACATCGGACTGGGCCGAATCGGGGACCTCTGAGGTCCATCGGGTCTGGAGGACGGATGTATCAGGCGCCGCGGCCGCTTCAAAGCGCGCCAGAGCGCTCCGCCAGCGTTCCAGAGCGCCCTGGGGCAAGCGACCCTGGTACAGGGCCCGTTCGACCTGTTGCCCAGACATCCAAGACTTCCTTGCACGTTATACTTTTAAGCATATGTTTCTCGCTCTGTTCGGCCTCCGGGGGCCCTAACCAGGCCACGGGCTCGTCCACAAACGACTCGGGACATGAAGAAGCGGCCCCTGGGGAAAAGAGTCGAGACCTCCAGGGGCCAACGCGGTAAACGAAACAAAACGAAACGTCGGAGTGTCTGGGCCTGGCTCAGCAGTCCACAAGTAGCATGCCGAAAACCGTGTGAAGATCTATGATTTTTGGTGCGAGGGCACACGATCCCCGACAGCCAGTGGCCCCCGGTGTGGATGCGACGTCCATGCATGAGACCCGTGGTGCGGTTCCCTGAACGGGCGAAGAATCTCAGGCGGCGGGAGAGGCGGATAGAGGGAGAGGAGGAGGAGCAAGTAGGAGAGAGGGAGGCAGGGGCCTCGTCATCCCCTTCTCGTTCTCGACGTCTTCTGTCTCCTCTCGACCAGCATCATCACCACCATCATCACAACTAGTCGTTGCTGGCCAGGGGCGGTTGCTCCTGCTTCTTAGCCCCCTCCTCGCCGTCTTGCCCTCATCACTATCACCCATCAGCCAATCCGCAGCTGCGAGGCTTTATAGTTGATCCTTCGAGCTGGCTTTGGATTTGCAATTGTATGTAGCAATGGCGTCGACGCGAGCATACACTCGAATTATTGGCTCCCGCTTGGTACTTCCTCCAAATTCAGGCCTCAGGAACCCAAAAGTTACGACAGTTACAGGTTTGAGGATGACCCACTCGGATTACCAACATGAAGTGCGATGAAGTGCGGGACCCATATTGAAGGGGGTCCCGCCTGAGACTTCCTCACAATTCATTCACAGACGAGGCTCTCGCTCTAGGCGTCCTCCATATTCAGACTAGGGACTGAGTGATGACGAAGTGATGAGTGAGCGAGTGGTGATGAGGATGATGCTGATGATGATGAGTGGTGATGATGACGATGATGATGATGATGATGATGATGATGATGATGATGATGATGATGATGATGATGATGAGTGACAGAATGATGATGATGGTGTTGATGAGGATGAGGATGGTGTAAGGATGATGATTGATCGAATTATGATGATGTTGTTGATGAGGAGGATTATACTGGTGTGAGTGTGAATGAGTGTGATGATTATGATGATGGTGACGATGACGAGGATGATGATGAGTAGTGACGATGGGTGGTGATGATGATGATGATGATGAAAATGATGATGATGATGATGATGATGATGATGATGATGATGATGATGATGATGATGATGGTGAGTGAAGGGGTGCGGGGGTGATGATGGTAGTGATGAGCAGGATGATGATGATGAGTGATGATGACTGATGATGATGACGGCCAGAGAGAGGAAGAGAAAGTGAGAGAAAGAGAGATAGAGAGGGGCGTGAGGAGATCCTGCGCGGAGGGTGTCCAGAGTCCAGAGAAAACAATAACCCCACTTAGGACGTGGGGAAGAAGACAGGGCGCGGAGGACAGAGCATGGACAGCCACATGTGCTACCTTTTGCTCTCTCCCACCACCAGCGCTCTGTCTTCACGTCGCACGCACGATCAACAGATCTCAGCCCTGACGTGCTCCCTTCACGCCGGCCTTTGGGGGTCGCTCTTGGACCCCGGGGCCACGCGAAAACGACGTGGTGCAAACGCCGGCCCTGGGAAAGGGGGGCATGAGTTCCCGGGCCCACGGATTCCCACATCAATCCACGGGAGGTCTACTCCAGATTTCGTAATAAAGGGAGGGGGGTCTATCCTGGAGGGCCTGGGGGTCTGGGGACGATGTTTTGGAGGGTTCTCCCACGGGGGGGGTCTAAAACTTCTCGTCTGGGAGGGTTGAGACCCCCTCCCTTTTATGACGAAATCTGGAGTAGGTGTCAGCCGACGGTGCCCGGACGGTCCCACTTCACCCAGGCGACCAGGCGCTCGGAGAAGACATGCCGCAGGGCGGGCCAGGGAGGGCCGCCCGGGACGCTCGGGGCGCCCCGGGCAGGCGGCGGGACGACGAGGCGCCGCTGCTGTGCGAAACCTCGGATTGCAAAAAAAAAACAGGATTTTTGCAATCCTGGGTTCTTCTGCAATCCTCGGGTTTTTTGCAATCCTGGGTTTTTTGCAATCCTTGGGCCCTGCGGCCATCCTGCAACCACGGGGGAGCGCCAGACGAGGAACGAGGCCGTTGATCTGGCCGCGGCGAGCCTCGGCCGCGACGAACACGCGCGTTCCCCGTTCCAGATTCGTGGAGCAGCCTGAAAGCCAAAGCCCCTCCTGAACCATAATAAAGGACCCTTCTTCCCACCCTCGCTGCAAAGCTTCCCCCCCTCCTTTCTCCCCCGAGACTCCGCAGAACACCTCCGTCCTCGGAGCCGGCTGCACGCAAGACTGACCATACTGCGCGGCTGTGCAGGGCCGCGGGGGAGGCCAAATCCAAGCAATCCAAGCGCGCCAGCTATTGCTGGTGGGACCCATGCGTGCCCGCACCGAAGGCCACCCCAGCGAAAGGCCATTCTTGATGGTCCTGTTTTCCACCACCACCACCACCACCACCATGTGTTGGAGGGGGGGAAGGAGAACGAGGAGGAGGAGGAGGAGGAGGAGGAGGAGGAGGAGCAGGAGAAGGAGGAGGAGGACCCCCCCTCCTCCAACTTATGGTGGTGGTGGTGGGAAACAGGCCCAGCAATTATTACGCGTAGCCAACTGGAGGCGCCCGAAGGCCGAGGGCGCGGCGAGCGCCATCCACAGCGCGGCCAGCCAGAAGTGCGCCGGCAGCACGCCGGGGGCGCAGGGGCCCGCCGCGGGCTCCGGGGTCTCCGCGGCGGGGCACGGCGCCGCCGGGCAGGGCAGACAAGCGCCGTCCGCCGCGGCTTGGCTGCCTGAGCTGCGGGCCCCTGGCAACTCCACCATCATCATCCTCCCGCCTCCTCTTCCAGACCCCTTTTCCCAGACAGGCTCGCGTCACAAACAAAAACCATATGTTGGTTAATATACATAGATGCAATCATACATATATACATAAATGTATACGCATACATATATATATATGTATATATATGTGTGTGTACACACATATATATATATATATATATATATATATATATATATATATGTGTATATACACATTCTATTGTTATATATATATATATATGCGCGGTGCGGGGATCCCCGCGTCATGTCCAGCCGCGCGCGAACGGCTGCGAGGGCGAGCCCCCGCGGGCGACGGGCGGGCCGACGACGACGGCGGCGGCCACGATGGGAGACAGCGACGACGACGACAACGACGAAGACAACGACAACAACTCACGAACACGCGGGCCTGGAGACATCAGAGAAATCATGGAGACCTTGGAGATTGTTCTGCGCGAGGTCCCACTTGCAGAGCTGGCTGCTCACAAGCAAATGCAGGCTGCAACAAAAGCGACCGCCCGCACTTGGCATCGGGCCGCGCCAGGCGCGGGACGGCGCGCATGCTGGGGGCGCACGAAAGGGGGCCTCAAAAACGACGCCATCCACACTTGGCTTTGGGCTGATAGCGCAGAGCCTCAAGCGCGCAGAGGAAGCCAGTGCCGCTGGAATAGAGTCTGGCTGCTCTTCGAAGCAAGCTCCAGGGTGGCCGTCCACGGCAGGCGCGGGCCGCTATTCTGGCGGCCCCGTCATCCCGAAGCGCCACTGCGACCATCGCCTTCTCACCGTGCTCGAAACAGCGGAGGGCCGCCTTCACCGCCTTCGGCAGGCCCCTTCTGCAGGAGATCGAGAGGGGGCGACCGCGCTAGGAGCACGTCGGCCATCCGGGCGGCGCAAGAGAACATCGCGTAGAGGTTCAGCCACCATGCGTCGTCATCAGTGCCGCGTTGGGCCCAGGGCCCAGGGCTCCTGGCGCGCACAGCCGCTGCTCACCGTGGCGCGAACCGTCGGCCCCTGAAAGACAATCGCCGTCTGGTAGTGGGCGCGCGAGAGCACGGAGCCGAAGCGGGCCCCGCCTGTTCGCCACTGGGGAGAGGCTTCCCACGTGAAGGATGTCTCACTCAGAGGCACGCAGAAGAGGGCGCGAGCGATCTTGGCCTTGACGGCAGCCGTTGTTCCCGGGTGGCCGAAGCGATGGGAGAGGCGTTCCCAGGGGGGGGCCAGCGCGAAGTCGCCCACCCGCAACTAAATCCCCGCCAGCGTTCTCTGCGGCCTGAAGACCTCGCCCTGCCTCGTGTTTCGTGGCCCCGCTGGTCGTCTCCGCCAGAGATGAGATCGGCGATCGTAGCCCGCTGCCCCTGGATGAGACCGCACTCTCCATTGGACTTGCCAGCGAACCGAGAGCGCATCCCCACGCGGGCGGGGAGCGCGCCGCGACTTCGGCCCGCCTGGTGGACGTTGGCCGCGTTCGGCCACCCGGAGTACGGGTCATTGTCCCAGACGGGAATGGCCTGACGCGTGCCGGCGGCACGCGGCACGACCAGCGGCGCTTCGAGCACGCGGGCGTCGCGCCGCGCCCGCGCGGCGGTCCAGCGGGCCAGGCAGAGGCCCCCCGTGCCCAGCCACACCCAACCGTTGAGGAAGTATTTCTGCGCGCGTCGCGAATCCAGCTCGGGCCCCCGACCGGGTCGGGGGCCCGAACGCCCCTGCGAACGCAGTCCAAGGAAGCGGCGAGCAGATCGCATTTCGCGACGCGCTCGGCACCGAAGAGCTCGACAATGTAGGAGGTGTTCACGAGGGCCTCGAGGACATCCCGGATCTCGTGGGCGGGCGGCGCCGCGAGCACGCCGTTGCAGCGTTCGCGTTTCGCGCTGAGGTCCGCGACCAGGCCGAGCTGCGCAGTCGGGGACAGCCGCGGGAAATCTCCCCAAATGGATGAAGATGGGGCACTGACCAAAAGTGCGACCTGGCTTGTTGAAGGGGCCCTGGGACACACAAATGAATACACACAAATAAACTGATTCCCCATATTTCTATATTTTCTGGGTTTTTGTCTTCCCCCCCCCCCGCTTCTCACATTTTCCCATATTCTCTAGGGAGTCGACGAGGTAATTGTGTCTGTGTGTTTTTGTTTGCCTCCTGACTTCTTTCAGTTGCACTCCGAGGCCACGCGGCTCTCGGCAAGGCCGCACACGGCGCCGAAAGAAAGTCCAGCACGCTGCAATGATCAGCGAGCCTCTTCGTTCATGAGGACCCGCACGCGACTCCGCTGCTGCTCGAGAGACTTCTGCCTGTCGCCCGGCCGCACCTTCGAGAGCACCATCTCCCGGACGCGCCTGCCAGCAGCGTCGCGCAGGGGCCGCGCCTTCCATTCCGCGGTGGAGTTGCTCTTGGCCTACCATTGATTGTTTCCCCTAACAGAAATAATTCGCTGAGCAATTAATGCTGTAGCTGTACTGTAGGGTGCTACAGTAAATAATTCGCTGAGCAATTAATGCTGTAGCTGTAGCTGTAGCTGTAGCTGCGACGAAGCTTTCGCGCGGCGTTTTCTTCTGTTTTTTTTTCTACGACGCCGGGAGGTCTGGGCCAGGAAGGAAAAAGGAGTTAGAAAGGAATTTGATAAGGGATTTCAAAAGTTAGAAAGGAATTCAGTTTTTTGCGTTAAATTTGTTTTTTTTTACGACGCCAGGAGGTCTGGGCCGGGGAAGAAAAAGGAGTTAGAAAGGAATGTGATAAGGAATTTCAAGAGTTAGAAAGGAATTTCGTTGTTGGGGTCGTTTTTTTTTTGTTTTTTAACGACGCCGAGATGCCTGGGCCAGGAAGGAAAAAAAGGAGTTAGAAAGGAAATTGATAAGGAATTTCCAGAATTAGAAGGGAATTTCGTTTTGGGTGTTGTTTTTAAACAAAAAAGAAACGACGCCGGGAGGTCTGGGCCAGGAAGGAAAAAGGAGTTAGAAATGAATTTAATCAGGAATTTCAAGAGTTAGAAAGGAATTTCGTCTTTGGTGGTGGTTTTTTGTTTTGTTTTTTACGACGCCGAGAGGTCTGGGCCAGGAAGGAAAAAGGAGTTAGAAAGGAATTTAATAAGGAATTTCAAGAGTTAGGAAGGAATTTCGTTGTTTGGATTTTTTTTTAACGACGCCGAGAGGTCTGGGCCAGGAAAGAAAAAGGAGTTAGAAAGGAATTTAATAAGGAATATCAAGAGTTAGAAAGGAATTTCGCTTTGTTGGATTATTTTTGTTTTGTTTTTTAAAAACGACACCGAGAGGTCTGGGCCAGGAAGGAAAAAGGAGTTAGAAAGGAATTTAATAAGGAATTTCAAGAGTTAGAAAGGAATTCATTTTTGGTGGCTGTTTTTTGTTTTGTTTTTTACGACGCCGGGAGGTCAGGGCCAGGAAGGAAAAAAGGAGTTAGAAAGGAATTTATCAAGGAATTTCAAGAGTTAGAAAGAAATTTTGATTTTTGGGGTTGTTTTTTGTTTCATTTTTACAACGCCGAGAGGTTTGGGCCAGGCAGGAAAAAGGAGTTAGAAATGAATGTACTAAGGAATTTCAAGAGTTAGAAAGGAATTTCGTCTGTGGTGGTGTTTTTTTTTGTTTTGTTTTTTTACGACGCCGAGAGGTCTGGGCCAGGAAGGAAAAGGAATTAGAAAGGAATTTAATAAGGATTTCCAAGAGTTAGAAAGGAATTTCGTTTTTTTGAAATTGTTTTGTTTTGTTTTTTTACGACGCCGAGAGGTCTGGGCCAGGAAGGAAAAATGAATTAGAAGGGAATTGAATAAGAAATTTCAAGAGTTAGAAAGGAATTTCGTTTTTTGGGGCTGTTTTCTGATTTTTTTTTTACGCGTCGAGAGGTCTGGGCCAGGAAGGAAAAAAGGAGTTAGAAAGGAATTTAATGAGGAATTTCCAGAGTTAAAAAGAAATTTCGTTTTTGGTGTTGTTTTTTTGTTCTGTTTTTTGTTTTCCACGACGCCGAGAGGTCTGGGCCAGGAAGGAAAAAGGAGTTAGAAAGGAATTCAATAAGGAATTTCAAGAGTTAGAAAGGAATTTCGTTTTTGGTAGTTTTTTTTTCACGACGCCGAGAGGTCTGGGGCAGGAAGGAAAAAAGGGGTTAGAAAGGAACTTAATAAGGAATTTCGGAAGCGAGAAAGGAATTTCGTTTTTGGGGGGGCTGTGTTTTGTTCTGTTTTTTTTCCGACGCCGACAGGTCTGGGCCAGGAAGGAAAAAGGAGTTAACAAGGAATTTAATAAGGAATTTCAAGAGTTAGAAAGGAATTTCGTTTTGGTGGTTGGTCTGTTTTGTTTTTACGACGCCGAGAAGTCTGGGCCAGGAAGGAAAAAAAGGAGTTAGAAAGGAATTTAATAAGGAATATCAAGAGTTAGAAAGGAATTTCGTTTTTCGGTGTTGTTTTTTGTTTTGTTTTTCTACGACGCCGAGAGGTCTGGGGCAGGAGAAAAAAAAACAAAATTCCTTTCTAACTCTTGAAATTCCTTAATAAATTCCGTTCTAACTCCCTTTTCCTTCCTGGCCCAGACCGCTCGGCGTCGTAAAAAACAAAACAAAAAGCAGACCCCCAAAAAACGAAATTCCTTTCTAACCCTTGAAATTCCGTATTAAATTCCTTTCCAACTCCTTTTTCCTTCCTGGCTCAGACCTATCGGCGTCGTAAAAAACAGAACACAAAAAAACAACCCAGCAAAAAACAAAATCCTTTCTAACTCCTGAAATTCCTTATTGAATTCCTTTCTAACTCCTTTTTTTCCTTCCTGGCCCAGACCTCTCGGCGTCGTAAATAAAAAAAAACAAAACCAAAAAAAACAACACAGAAAAAAAAAACAATTCCTGTCTAACCCTTGAAATTCCGTATTAAATTCCTTTCTAACTCCTTTTTCCGTCCTGACCCAAACCTCTCGGCGTCGTTTTTTTTTTATATATATATATATATATATATATATATTATATATATTATATATATATATACATATGTATATATATAACGAAACGAAAAAAAAACCCAAAAAACGAAATTCCTTTCTAACTCTTGAAAGTCCTTATTAAATCCCTTTCTAATTCATTTTTCCTTCCTGGCCCAGACCTCTTTTATATATATATATATATATATATAAACGAAATTCCTTGCGTGCTAACTCTTGAAGTTCCTTATCAAATTCCTTTATAACTCGTTTTTCCCTTCCTGGCTCAGACCTCTCGGCGTCAAAAAAAAACCTTTCTAACTCTTGAATTTCCTTATCGAATTCCTTTCTAACTCCTTTTTCCCTTCCTGGCCCTGGCTTCTTCGGGCAATTCGGACTCGTTTGTCTTTGAGGTTCAGAACTATCTCTGGTATTCAAATTCCTTTCTAACTCAGGAGATTCCTTATCGAATTCCTTTCTAACTTCCCAACTCAATAGAAATGCATAACCAAAATGCTCTTGGCAATATTTCGAGCCTACATTATTAATTCCCGACACAATTATTGATGTAATTGCATACAGTGCGCACTACAGAACTAATTCCGAAACCAATTACAGCTGTACTGTAATCAAAAAAATCAATGGTACGCACTGGAGAACGCCACCACTATCATCGACGGGGGCTCGGGCGTCTCGTTGGGCCAGATGGTACACGTCGTTCATTTCTACTCGTGCCCAGTTCTAAGTGCGCTCGTTCCTAAGTGTTCCTGGCCACCTGGTGGCCAGGAAGAGACCCAGGATAGCACAGCCAGAAGTGGGAGCACCTTGGCCCCCAACAGACTCAAAGAACCTTCGAAGAATCAGACATGAACCATGCGCACCCAAACAAATGAGCGAGAAGGGTCAAAGCGTGAGCGTGATTGTTTTCCTTCGAGGCCGGCGAGCGGTTGCGTGCTCACCACCTGCCTTAAGATCTGCTCAGCTAGAGCCCCAGAGGCTACGGATGTGCAGCAGCAGCACACCACCACCATCCCCATCCACTACACCGTTAGTGCACCCCGCCGCCTTTTGACCACAGAGTTCCCCACCCCCCAAGGGGTCCCTCCCGCGCCCCCCGAGCGCCAGGGAGGAGCAGGCGGCGGGCCCCCCCCCCCCCCAGTCTTCGGGCGACCCCTCCCCGCCGCCGCCGCCCCGACCTCGCCGCGGGGGCCTCGCCGCGGACCTCGCCACGACGAGCGCCTGCCGCCGAGCCAACGTCTGCTCCTCGGGCAGCTCCGATGCGAGCTGCCTGGCAAATACGCTCGGCTTCCGAGCAGGAACCGACCGTCCCGGCATTCCTATAGTCATACCACGAAATGCTCTTTGAACCCAAGAGTTGTTCGAAGAACAAAAACCAGGTTCTTAGAACGTAAACCCGATAAGTTAAAACAAGACAGCCCCGGCCAGAAATGTTCTGCGAACATTTCGCGGGAACCACAAAAGGTTCTTAGAACATTGTTTGGTGGGGCTATAGGCGAGCCGGGACGCTTCGCCACTGCTTGAGGCTTCTCGCGCCCTCCCTGGCGAACGGGGCCACTGGCGGCTGCTCGGCCCGACGTCCGCGCGCTGACCGCCACGCTTCTTCCACGCGGTCTTCCTCTGCGTGCAGCTCCCGGGCGCCAGATCGAGCTCCTGCCTCGCGGAGCAGGCTCGCGAGGGCCCGGCACCTGCTGCGCCAGAGGACGCCCTCCGCTCCGCGAGCGGCCGCCAGCTCGCTCGGCCACGGCGCCCCAGGAGCTGCGACGGGCGGGGTTCGTGCCTCCTCCTCCTCCTCCTCCTCCTCCTCCTCCTCCTCCTCCTCCTCCTCTTCTTCTTCTTCTTCTTCTTCTTCTTCTTCTTCTTCTT